>JAODAL010067098.1:0-17455 GCA_025379985.1 Phyllomedusa bahiana
TAAATATTGCTTTATATGTTTTATGGGACAAACTAAAGTTTGGAAATTTGTACAATGTAGACAGTCGTGTACAGTTTGTATAACAGTGTGAAATTTGGCGTGCCCTCAAAATAAACTCAACACAAAAGCCAGGCGGGACAAGGCATTTTGGTGCCCTAGGGCAAGTTACAGCCAATGGCCCCCCCTGGGCTCCCAAAAAAAATTGCACCACCCCCACACAATTCCCTCACCCCTTTGGCCAGGTCCTGTCACTAATTTTCTGCATATTCCACATAGCTCCTGTCCATCTTCTCAGCAGTCACTGCACAATGAAAATCAGCACTGACAAATTAGCTTTTTCAAAATCGCTCACCTCCGTATGACAGTGTAATACCTTATAAATAACAGTCACCAAAACATACACCGATACATGGAGCAAATCTACCAGACGAATGATTGTTACTAAAAACACTTCTACAAAACCAAGACCCAAAACTATTACTACTTAAAGGGGTTGTCTCGCTACAAAGAATAGCTTTCAAATTGTAGGGAACACAAAATAAAGACATTTTCCAAACATATTGCTTTGTTCATCTGTTTTCCTTAAGGAGATACAAGTGAATTTTTGACCTCCCTGGCTATTTCAGTTCCCTCAGTGAGTGATGTCATCACACAGGTTGCAGCAGAGTCTGTGCTGCTGGACAGTAAAAAGCTTGATTTATCTAAAATAAACAGCACTGTAATTAGGGCTTTTGTTTGAGGGATCAGATAAAGCCTTCTGCTAGTAGTTTCAGAAGCTTCTGAGCAAATTCTGATCTAATTAGAAAAGAAAAACAAGCCTTGTAATACAAGCATGGAGCTGTATGCAAATTAGTCAGTCTGAACCAGGAAGTGACAGAGTATTTTATTCATGTATCCTATGAAACTCTGTAGGGAGACAACCCCTTTAAGGATAAAATAATCCTGCCAGACCCTGACCAAAGGTGACCCCCACATGTGACTATCAGCTGTACACAGGCTCTGAAAACATATACCACCGCCATACAGTGACCATTTTAGTGGTAGAAAACTAGTTGTATGTAGATGCTCTGCAGAAATATAAGTGATTACACTGCAGTTACATTTAGTGACTTACAGGAGAGCCTTTTTGATCAGCTCTTTTCACTTTTCCCTTTTTCTCTCCATCCGGTTCACACCTTCATGCTGTTTTCTCTGGCCCAATACTCGTCCCTGCAGATTTGGACAAAATATCTTAGAATCCCCCAAAATTTTCCGGCAACTCATTAATTATAGGTATATAAGTCCCCTCAGTTAGAAAGGTATATATTTCCCCTCAGAAAGGAAGCTATATAAGTCCCTGCAGTTAGACAGGTATATATGTCCCCTCAATTCGGCAGGTATATATAGGTCCCCATCAGTTAGGCAGGTATATAGATATGCCCTCTCAGTCAGGCAGGTATATGTATATATATATATATATAATTATATATATATGTCTCCTCAGTCAGGCATGTATATAGATATTTTCCCCTTAGAAAAGGCAGGTATAAAATATAGGGGCATCAGGCAGGTATTTTAGAAAATTAAGGTCACTCCAGGCAGATATATAGATATGGGGCATTCTCAGGCAGGTATATAGATATAGGGTCACTCTCAGGCGGTATATAGACATAGGGTCACTCTCAGACAGGTTAATTTATATAGGGTCACTCTCAGGCAGGTATATAGATATAGTGGCTCTCAGGCCGGTATTTAGATATAGGGGCACTCAGGCAGATATTTAGATATAGGGGCACTCAGGCAGGTATATAGCCATAGAGGCACTCAGGCAGGTATATAGCTATAGGGGCACTCAGGCAGGTATATATGGGCATTCAGGCAGGTATATAGAGATAGGTGCACTCAGGCAGGTATATAGGGGCACTCAGGCAGGTATATAGGGGCACACAGGCAGGTATATAGGGCACACAGGCAGGTATATAAAGATAGGGGGCACTGAGCAGGTATATAAAAGATAGGGCACTCAGCAGGTATATAGGGCACTAAGGCAGGTATATATATATAGGGGGCACTCTCAGGCAGGTATATAGGGGGCACTCAGGCAGGTCTATGAGGGCACTCAGGCAGGTATATAGATATAGGGGCACTCTCAGGCAGTTATATAGAGATAGGGGCACTCTCAGGCAGGTATATAGATATAGGGCACTCTCAGGCAGGTATATAAGGGCACTGAGGCAGGTATATAGATATAGGAGCACACAGGCAGGTATATTGAAATAGGGGGCACACAGGCAGGTATATAGGGGCACTCTCAGACAGGTATATAGGGGCACTCTCAGAAAGGTATATGGGGGCACTCTCAGAAAGGTATATGGGGGCACTCTCAGGCAGGTATATTGATATAGGTGGCACACAGGCAGGTATATTGATATGGGGGCACACAGGCAGGTATATTGATATGGGGGCACACAGGCAGATATATTGATATAGGCTACACACAGGCAGGTATATGGGGCACTCAGGCAGGTATATTGATATAGGGGGCACACAGGCAGGTATATGGGGGCACTCAGGCATGTATATAGAGATAGGGGCTCAAGCAGGTATATAGGGGCACTAAGGCAGGTAAAAATAATAACATTAATACTTACCTTACCTGCTTCCCGGCCACGCGCTCCTCTTCAGGCCACGCCTCCAGCGCTGGGACGATCCTCTGGCAGCTCCTCGGGCACACAGCCTATGACGGGCTGTGCGTCTGAGGAGAGGCAGTGTCGCGATGACCTCACTTCATCGCAGCGCTGCCAAGCTGAGCTGCAAGGGGCCACGGCGGGTCCTCAGCGATATGAGGACCCAGCGGCCCCACCGTGTCGGACGCACATACAGCTAAAGAGACCCATTCGGGGCTCCTGCCTGCGCCCCTTAGTGACAGGCAGAGGTAGGAGCCCTAGTCAATCGCCTACCTCTGCCTACCCGTTGTCCCGGCCCTGCACACAGCCATCTATGTCTAAATCGCTGGCAACAAAAATTAGTACACCCATAAGTGATAAAGGACAAATTGTTCACAAAGTATCAATATTTTATGTGGCCATCATTATTTTTCAGCACTGCATTGACTCTCTTGGAAATGGAGTTCACTGGAGCTTCACAGGTTACAGCCCCAGGAAAATGCTCTTCCACTCCTCCAGTAGATCAACTCTGAGCTAATGGATGTTAGAGACCTTCTGTTTGAGGATGCACGTATGCACACATATGCTCACATATGCACAATTATTTTTTAGGTCTGGAGACATGCTTGGCCAATCCAGCACCTTTACCCTCATTTTCTTTAGCAAAGCAGTGGTCGTCTCCCTGCAGCCCAGTTTCCGAAGGGAAGGGATCATGCGCTGCTTCAGTACGTCACAGTACATGTTGGCATTCATGGTTCCCTGAATGAACAGTAGCTCCCGGCAGCACTCAAGTAGCCCCAAATCATGATACTCCTACCACCATGCTTGACTGTGGTTTCTGCCACACGATTGACACTATTTGAACCAAACAAGTTTACCCTTGGTCTTTTTTATACCACAGACATGATTCCAGTTACCCCATGCCCTTAGTCTGCTTGTTTCCATAAAAACTTTTTAAAGGGCACTTTCTTGTGCATCATCTTTAAAAAAGGCTTCCTTTTTGGAAGGACAGTCATGAAAACCCAATTTTGGGATGCATTTGGGCGGAGTATATCTAAACAGCACTCTATCAAATTTGGGGGAAAAGACAAATTTTGGTACTTGAAACTCAACTTCTTTGGTTGCCCCAAGGGCCAAGACCTGTTCGGGAAAGAAAACCCTGACCTTTTAAACCCGGAAAAACCTGGAAAGGCCCATTTCGGGTGTTGGCAATCTTCTTTTTAGCCTGGGCCATCTTTTTTGTAAGAAACCCAATTTTTTTTTTTCAGACCCTAAAAGGGTTATTTCCCAAATGAGGTCCCCTTTTTAAACTTCCATTTCCCCATTTATGAAATTTGTAAAGAGCGAAAGACCAAATTTAACACACCCCCTCCCCATTCACCCCAGAACCTTTTAACACTAATTTTTTTACAGGGGCCCCAAAAGGGGGAAAAGGTGGAAAAATTGGGCAAAAATTTTGTCCATTTTTTTTTTTTGGGGTGTATTCACTTTTTTTTCCCCAGGGGGTTTTAGACATTGATTGCTGGTGTTGGGGTTTTTTTGAGGACGCCCCAAAAAAATTTACATTGTTAAACAACCTGTACACTGACTTCTTTTACATTGTATCAAATTTGTCATTCTTCGTGTAGCCCATAAAAAAAGTTTATTTTTCCAATATTTAAAAAAATGTAGGATTTGAAACTCAATTTGTGAATACGGTATATCCTAATTTATTTTTTGTTGGGAGCCCCCTTTTGAACTTCCATAAAAAATTAGGGAAAATTTTTAAATTACAGAAATGCACCCAACCAAATTTTTGCTCCCCTGATAGACACCCATTTTTAACCATACAAGTATTTTTGCAAAAGGGGCTTTTGAAATTGTTTTTCTTTTTCATGCCCCTTTGACAGAAAGAAAAAAGGGAAAATTAAATGGCTATAAAGTGAGCCAGGCTTAGGAGGATTTATCTTACACAATTAGGAGGGGAAATCTCCCTTAGGGGGGAGCGCCATATACCCCATGGGGGAGATTTAAAAATTTTGCCTTTTGTACCCCAAACGAACCCATCTGCTATCAAAAGGGGCATTATGGGAAAGGAGCGGGAAAGTTTTCAATTCCCCTCTATTGGATGAAAAAAAACCCTTAAATTTTGCTTTTGACCCACTGGGTTTTTTGGAAAAAGAAAAAGGGATATTATTCAAGAGGCATCACCCATCTGTAGCCCGGGGCCTTTTTCGGGGTGTTTCCCCCTTGTCGGTAAAAGAATTAGGCATGCTGGTTTGGGTTTGTTGGGGGGAGGAAATTTGATTGGCTCAAAAAGGGAAAATCTCTCCTTAGGGGAGCATCCCTATAGGCATGGGGAGATTCGAAATTGCCATTTGCACTCCACAAAGGGCATCTGCAAAAAAAAAGGGGAAATTATGGAAAAGGAGTGAGAAATAAGGGGGGGGCATACATTTTAAAAAAACCCAAAAAGTGCAAACGATACCCGGGTTCTCATTCTTCCCCAAAGGGGGACAAAACTTTTACCCTCTAATTTTAAGTATTTAACAGCCAGGAGCGGGTTTATCTCCTGCAAGTAAACTCAAAAAAAACAACAAAAAACCCCAAAAAAAAACAGCTTAAAAGGAAGGGGCAGGAATAACACCAACAACCCTTGTCAATAAGACAAAACCATATGCATAAGGGGATTTTTGGGGCTGGGTAGGTTAAAATAGTGCTGGTAAAACTCTTTTATTAATTTTTTCAGTTTTGTGTTTTACTTCCTACCTTTGCACTGGCACTTTTTTGTCCTTTAGTTAGGGGAACTGCTAGATTTTTATATTATCTTTTCCCACATGGTTTCACTACTGTCTAATCCCAAATCTACCGTACGTTAAACCTTACCTTAAATTTAAATTGGTTTATCTATTTTATAAACCCTAACAATATTTTATTTTTTAGGTTTAAATTTCTTTTTTAATGTGTATTGGGAAAAAACAAAAAAAATTTTGTATCTTTAAGAAAACCCGTTGCGAAAATGTGATCATTTGCAGGCAGCATGTCTTAGTGCAAGGGATAACCAAGCAGATATTTTAGTTAAAAAGGAAAAAAACAGCAGAACTTTTAAAATTTTTTTTTTTTTTAATTAAATGATTTTTATAGGGGATTTGCTTCCTTTTCCCCTTTCCCGGGGGGTTTAAAATTAAGGGATAGTTGTCAATCCATGAAAAGACCCCCGGGCCCTTGATTTTTTTTTAAAAAAGAATAAGTTGTAAAAAGTAATTGAATAATTACAGGCATGAATCCTTCCTTACAAAACTTTTTAAAATTTAACTTTTTCAGCTACTTCTGTTTTTATAATTTTTGATTTTTTAAAGAGAAAATTTTAATTTTTAACATTTATTAATAAAAAAGCATAAATTTCAAATTTATCTCTTTAGCATCTAACCCATCCTTGTTTTGGCTTAAAAAAAAAAATTCCCCGATTTTTTAATGGATCTGAAAAAAAAATTAATAAATGTTTGGTAACTTTTTGCCTTTTTTTATTGTAGCTATACTACAAAAATGTCCAAAATAAATAATGTTTAAAACATCTCAAAAATAAAAAAATTTTTTAAAACATAAGCCAAAAATAACAATACAAAAAAGACAATTTTGGCCCAAAAAGAATATAAATCTTGCTCTGGATTGCCCTGCAGTACCCAAAATTTTTGCCATTCATTTTTCCCCAGGTTTTGTTTTGTCCCCGAAGAGGGGGGGTTTTCAAAATGTCCAATTTAGAGGGGGCCATATTCTGCCCATTTTTGCCATTTTACTAAAAAAATAAACATGGAGGGGGAGAGGGGGATGGATGCACAATCCTCGGGAAAATACATTTTTATCTAATGTTTTCAGCAAGAAAATATATAAAATAATTTAACGGAGGTTCTTGGTTTTACTCTTTTGATCAAAAGTATAGGCCAAAATTGCCCTTTTCGGGGGACCCTATTAATTTGGGGTCCCTAAGCTAAAAGGGGGTAACACTGCATGGCGGCCACCCCCCGGGGCAAAAAACCCACAGATTTGGGGGGCAAGCCAGTGGCCCCAAAAGCACTACTGGGTGCCAAAACCTACCCCCCAAAGCCTGGACGCAACCCCCCAGCACAGCACACAACCCGCAATTTGGCCCGGCCCCACGCACCATAAACCCCAAAAGGGGAAAAAAAAAAACATGGGGGGGGGTCCCCCGGGGGATCCCCTTTCATACAGCTTTGCCAAAAATTTCCTGGGGGGGGGGATGTTATCCCCGAATTATTTCAAGGGGTTAAAGGGGGTTTTTTTCACTTTGGGGGCAGGGGGCCCGGGGTTTGGGGTTGGGGTAGGGGTTTTACTTTGAGTTTAAAATTTGGGATACGAATTTTGTAGTACCACAGGTAATTAAAGGTTTCCAAAAATATCTTTTAAATATCATTTAAAATTTCAAACAGGGTTTTTTTTTCATTTTGGCAATCAAACCCTTTTTTGATAGATTACTTTGCATTTTAAATTTGAATCCAGCAATTTTTTTTTTATTGGGGGATTTAGAATCTGGATTTGCCGTCTTTAATAAAGATTTTCCAAAACTATTCCATCCCTTTCCCAAAAAATTTTTATATTTCTAAACATGGAGCGAAATGCAGGGGAACGAGCAAAGAGGGGGGTAGCACATGAGGTAAGTCAAGAAGGTTCCTTCCATCTGGCAAAAAACACACATCCCGGATCGCGTTGCAGGACCTCAGGCCTGCATCGCGGGGGTCAGGCCCTGGAATCCTAACAACACGCGCCAATCTGCCTTTCATGGTTTAATGCAACCTGCTCCAGCATTTACCTCCTCGCCTCCCATCACGGCCATAATGTCATCATCACATCACACATCCGTCCAACAGAAGCACCCAAATTCAACTCGTTACCCACCACGTGGAAAATCCATTGTCTTAAGACCTCTTTGATACAAAATGGTTGGGGTAAAGGGGGGAAATTTTAAAAAAAGAGCAAGGGGGTGATTTAGCTGCTCTGACCCCATTACTGAGCCTCAGAGGAGGAGAAGGAAAACCTCAATCGGCAAAAACCCCGGGCGGTTGGCAATGCCTTGCGGGCCCCTTGCTTGTACCCCAGCTTCTGGATCAGAAAGCAGGGACCAATCCCGTTTTATGAGATGACGACATTGCGGACCATGTGGTCTTTTCCCAGAATTTGCTTCAGCGCTTCATCAGGAATGAGGAGGAAACGGGGGATGTCAATACAGGTCCCCCAAAAAAAGGGGAGGGGGCGTCCCAGAAGCCCGGGATATATTCCGCCAGCCACGGTCAGCGCAAACCCCCCCCGCTTACGCCGAAAAAAAGGTCCGGGACCTCTAAAGCCGGGCCTCTTTGAGCAACCTCTGATAAACCCCAATTCATATCCGCCTTTCCGTAAACCAAATAAAGGAAAGGGAACCTTTTAATGGTTAACCACCACCAACATGTCTATAACAGGCGAATCATGATTGAAATGGAGGGAACACTTGGCCAAAAAGGGCCAGACCCGACCCGGGCCTCCAACCCTGTCACACCCCCTTCTCTCCGCCTCCCCTTTCCCCACCCCCCCAAGCTTCCTCAGCTGCCCATTTCTCTCAAGTCATGATCGGGATCACCCCGCTTCAGCCTCCACTGTCCCGCCCAAACCACCGCACCCCCCCAAGACCCATCCAAAACCCTTCCCCTTTCCGCCAGTTTGACGACCTCTGTACAGGGCCAGTCTACACCACCTTCTGTCTTCCGGGTTTGGGGACAGAAAAACACTTTAAACCCAAACCATCCAAAGCCAAAACCTGAATAGGGCTTGCCCAGGTTTTTGGGCCCTTTTGGGAATGTTGCCTTTCCACTGGTGGAACAGAGGTTTCCCCCCCTCAGGCCCTTGCCTCCCCCCCAATCCCAATCCAACAGGGATTTTTTTTCCCAAAAACCCCCTGCCCTGGCCAGCCACATTCATCAAAAAATTTTCAAGCGCGGGGGTCTGCATCTGTGGTCGGAAAATCCATCTGACCACCGACACAGGGACAAGTAAGCAGGGGCCAAAGGGCCCGCTTACTCTTACCTCACGGGGTTACTGGGGTGTCTCGGGGGGGTTGAGGGTGGCTACAGGCTCGGCGCACGCCTCAAACCGCGGGAGGTGAGGGCTCTTTCCCCCAAGGCCTCTGGTGGCACACGTGCCCGAAAAACCCAAGCCTTTTTTAAATTAATCTTTTTGGAGACCACCCCACCAGGTCAGGAGTTTTGGGACGGCTCCCCAACGAACCGGAGGCTGGCTGGGTGACAAAAACCCTGTCCCGGGCAAGGGGGTATGCATAACGGCAAATCGCTGGCCCCCTTAAATGTTGGCTACACACCCCTTTGCCGGGCACTTGCATGAACCTGTTCGTCCAAAATTTCTAAAGACTCCCCCGTCTGGACTGCCTGCGAAGAAGGCTCGGGCTGATTCGCACTTCCGCCGTTCGCCCTGCTTCGTCCCGCCTGGCTGCGTTGCACCACTCGGCCTCCCGTAAACCGTCTCTTTGTTGACGGGCCATCTGAATTCCACCCCCACTGCCCAGCGATTGTGCAGCACGCAATGCCATTCGCAGTACGAAGGACACATGGCCACAAGCGCGTGGGGCCTCGGGGTGTTCCCCGGAGGAGGCATTTTAAGAGCTCTGCCCCACCCCTTCCCAGTTTTGAAGAAGCCACCAAATGGTCATGCGGACAATCCCCTTGTCAGCATGACCCCAGGGTGATTTTTATTCTGGAAACATATTTGGGACACTCTGAACAACGGGTCCCGCCACGCAGGGGGAGAACACACAATGCGGACAAGGACCCTTTCTCTCCATCAAATCCACAAGGCCCACATTTCAAAATTTCATGGGTCTCATTGGGCAGGGGTTCGGGGTCCAGACTAGTGCAAGGGCACATCACTCTCAGGGTGCATCATCCAGGCAAGTCAGGGCTTTTTTGAAGTGCCGGAGGCACGAGGAGGGGGAGCAGGTTTTCCAGACACCGTTTCCCGACGCCCGCCGGGAAAAGGGTTTGGCGCGAATTTTGGGGCGGGAGGAAATGGGAAGTGATTTGCTATTTCTCCTCGAACCCAAGGCTTGGAAATCAAGGCTCCACCTCACTGATGCTTTTCCCCATTTCCCCCTTCCCGCTTTAAAGGGCCCCCTAAAAAATAACAACAGTACTGGGGTGGCCACCCTCCTACCCCGGTACAAAAAAAACTCACACTTTCCTTCCACCCACCCAAATAGAGAGTAAAATGCGGGAAATGGAGACCTTGCTGTTGATCAACTGGAATCGTTGCTCTGCTTCACTTCTTCAAATGCACGTGGAAAACCCCAGCACGTGACGCAGTAAGTGCCAATACCCCCGTAGGGGCAGCGCAGCAGGCAAGGTGCAGAAGCCTAATGGGTACCTCTGGCAATCTTTATTTCCCAAACCCCCCAAACGAGCAATGCAGGGCACAATAAAACCCCCCAAAACCCATTTAAAGATCGGGTGCACGACTATCTGCCCCCTCAACACCATGTTTTTGTATGTTTTCCGGGACCCAAAAGACTTCGGGACCCAAAATGGACAAATTGGCCCAGCTGCTCCCACCCCAAGAGGGGGCTGCCTCCCACAGCCAGCGTCTTTTCTAGCGGACCTTCAGCCAGCCGGGAGGAGTCTTAAAGAAAAAACGCATCCGCTTTCCCCAATAATGGGACTTTTGACTTTCATAAAGATAATCGGGATGGATCTCTATGATGTTGGGCCCCAATTCCCCGGGCACCGTTAGTTCTGGTCTACTTCACATTCCTCTCCAAACAGAAAGGCCTCTTGAAAAACTTTTTTTTTAAAATATCATTTTTTACTGCATTTTTTTTCCCTTTTTTCCCAAACAGTTATTTTTGCGGTTTTGTCTGTGAGGAACTAAAAGACACCAAGGATTCATGACAAAACCATATTCCATTTACTCCTTTATCTTTAAATTTTTCGCATTGTCAAAGGTTTTTTGGGGGCTGTTCCTCACAATTTTTAACAGGGCTGAGAATCAAATTTTTAATTTTTTTGGGGGCATTTGCTGTGAGAACGCAAAAATTATGGTCCTTTTGGGAACAAATGTGGGTTTTAAGTGGCTTTCTCCCCCCACAATTTTTAAAAGTGGTGAGAAGTCATATTTTTAATTTTTTTTGGGGCATGCCTTTGAAATACAGCAATAAAAAACGGTCCATTCTAAAAAAGTTATTTCTAATAACATTTGTTCTTCCAATTGTCAAAAGTGGCTCTGGGTCATGTTTTTAATTTTTGGGGGGATTTTTCTGGACATGCCTAACTACAGGGCCATTAAAAAATTTTTTTCTAACAGACATTTTTTCTTCCAAATTTTCAAGAGTGCCAAGGGGGATGGGGCTGTAGAAACAGGGAAAAGGGAGGGAAAACTGTTAATTTGGACACATATTGCAAAATACTTGTTTTTTGCAAGATCTTTACATAGCTACAAACCTTGTATTAACAACCCTTTATATAATTAAAAAAAAAGAAAACAAAAACATGGTGGGGTTCCATCCATTTTAAAATGTTTTTCTAAATTTAAAATACAAAAAACTTGCATGACAAAAAAGCGTTAAAAAAATTCCTCTGAATTTTACAAGGGGTACAGGGAAAACTTACCAATGTAGGGTTTTCCGAGGGCATGGATATGGGGCATGGACAGAGAACAAAAGTACAGAGAAACCCTTTCCTCCAGCAGTTTGAGTAAAAGAAAAAAAAAGCCAAGAAAAAGGGCAAACCCGGGGGGTAACAGGAGCTTAACCACCGTATTTTTAAGTGAAGCTCAATTGGCCGCACTTTATACAGGGGCAAGCGCTACCCAGGCTTGACTGTGTACTGAGGAAAAACTGGAGTTCTCACACTTCCCCTTCCGCACTCGCTTCACATGCATTTTTTGTTGCCCCGCGTCAAGGGCATTTTAACCTGCGTGTTTAAAAGATGACGGATGCCAGCCGTTCTCTCACCGGGACCCACTGTAACTCCGGCCCGGTCAGCTGTGGGAAGGACAGGGATTTCAAGTCCAGTGAAACAAAATGGTGGTTGAAAGACTCCTTTTTTCCGGCACTTTTTTAACTGGGGGGCAACAGGTTTTAAAGGCTATGCGGTCCAGCAGGTATTTCAAATCCATTTTAAAATAAAAAAGGTGGTTTAAAGACCCTTTTTTCCGGCATTTTTTTAAACGGGGGTCAGACAGTTTAATGGTCATACGCGTCCGGGCGTTCTAGTCAATGTCCAGTGAAACTAAAATGGTGGTTGAAAGACTCCTTTTTTTCCCGGGATTTTTTAAATCTGGGGGTTTACAGGTTTGGGGGCTCATGCTGTGCCCTGGACAGGGTTTTTTAATGTCCAGTTAACTAAAATGGGGTTGAAAGACTACTTTTTTCGGCACTTTGAATCTGGGGTCAGACAGGTTTTAAGGGGCATGCTCTCCAGGACAGGGTTTGTCAATGCCCTGAACCAAAATGGTGGTTGAAAGACTCCCTTTTTTCCCCCACTTTTTAAATCTGGGGTCAGAAAAGGTTTTAAAGTCATACTGTGGCCCAGGAAAAAACAGTAATGTCCATGAAACTAAATGGTGGTTGAAAGGCTCCTTTTTCCGGGACTTTTTAATCTGGGGGGGCAGCAGGTTTAAGGTCATACTGGGGTCCAGGGGCAGGTATAGTCATTCCATTCAACTAAAAAGGTGGTTGAAAGACTCCTTTTTTTTGGCACTTTTAACTTGGGTCAGACGGGTTTAAGGGTCATGCTCTCCAGGGGAGGGTTTGTCAATGCCATTTAACTAAAATGGTGGTTAAAGACTCCTTTTTTCCCCCACTTTTTAAACTGGGGGTTTCAGACAGTTTAATGGTCATACGCAGTCCCCCGGACAGTTCTAGCCATTTCCCTTCAACTAAAATGTTGGGTTTAAAGACTCCTTTTTCCGGCACTTTTTAATCTGTGGGCAACAGTTTTTGGGGGCCCTGCTGCGGGCCACGACAGGTTTTTCAATGTCCATTCAACAAATGGGGGTTCAAAACTACTTTTCTTTCCCGGGCCTTTTTTAAACGTGGGATGCAGGTTCTTGGGTCATGCTGTGGTACAAGACGGGGAAATGAATGGGGTGTCTTTTTTTCTGGGTTTTTTAGCCCCAAGGTTGTGCTAAGATGTAGCAGGTACCTTTTTACTGTTGGGCTTTAATTCCAGCTTCTCCAAACCCCTTTTTGGGTGTAAGAATGAAGGTGTTGTTCTCTCCCCATAACAATGGTCATCGGAGATACGACTATCGACTATCGAAAAAAAATTTCGATGGGGCCGACTACGCTACGCCCGATGTCGATACCAACTAATCGCCAACACTAGAGACAACCCCTTTTAAACAATTAAAAAAGAAACAAAACGGTGGGATTCCACCTATTTTAAAAATGTTTTTCTAGAATTAAACACTAAAAAACTTCCATGAACAAAAAAGCTGTAAAAAAAATTCCTCTGAATTTTACAAGGGGGGTACAGGAAAACTTGACCAATTGGTTATTCAGAGGGAAAGGGGTAAAGGAGCACGGAAGAGAACAAAAATACAGAGACAATTTCCTCCAGCACGTTGAGTAAAAGAGAAAAGAATGCCAAAAAAAAGGCACCCGGTGTAACAGGAGCTTAACCACCCTATTTCCCAAATGAAGCTCAATTGGGCCGCACCATACGGGGGGCAAGCGTCCCAGTCAGGGGCAGATATTCCAGTGAAACTAAAATTGTGTTTGAAAGACTCCTTTTCCCGGGACTTTTTTAAACTGGGGGTCTGCAGGGGGGCTCATGCTGTGGCCCGGGCAGGGATAGTCAATGTCCATGAAACTAAAATGGGGTTGAAAGACTCCTTTTTTGGCCTTTTTAATCTGGGGTCATCAGGTTTTTGGGGGCCCTCGTGGCCCAGGACAGGGATAGTCTATGTCCAGTAAACTAAAATGGGGTTCAAAGACTCCTTTTTGGCACTTTTTAATCTGGGGTCATGAGGTTTTGGGGGCCACTGGGGCCCAGGCAAGGGATAGTCAAGGGTCCATGAAACAAAAAGGGGGTTTAAAACTCCTTTTTCCGGCATTTTTTAAATCTGGGGTCATGCAGGTTTGGGGCTCATGCTGTGCCCGGGACGGTATTTCAATGCCCATGAAACTGAAATGGTGGTTGAAAGACTCCTTTTTCCCCGGGAAACTTTTAAATTTTGGGTCATCATTTTGGGGGCTCATGCTGTGGCCCAGGACGGGTATATCAAGTCCATGAAACAAAAAGGGGGTTTAAAAGGGACTCCTTTTTTCCGGCATTTTTTTAATGGGGGGGTCATGCGGGTTTGGGGGCTCATCTGTGGCCCGGGAAGGTTTGCAATGCCATAAAACAAAATGGGGTTTTTGAAAGACCCCTTTTTCCCCCGCACTTTTAATGGGGGGGTCTAATTTTTGGGCTCATGCGGGGCCCAGGACGGATTCAATGCCTGAAACAAAAAAGTGTTGAAAGACCCCTTTTTTTCCCGGCACTTTTTAACTGGGGTCATGCGGTTTGGGGCTCATGCGCTTCCAGACAGGGATATTCAAGTCCAGTTCAAGAAAAAATATGGTTAAATTATACTCCCTTCTGGCATTTTTTTAATTTGTGGCTGGTCTGCATTTTAAAGGGGTCATCTGTGGTGCAAGACAGGATATGAAAGGTCTGTGATTTTTTTTCTGTGGGTTTTATAACCTAAGTGTGTTGCCTAAGATGTAGCCGTATCCATTTTATGTTGTGGGTTTAATTTCCCGCTTTTCCAGCCTGTTTGGGTGTAAGAATGAAGGTGTTGTTCTCCCCATAGACTTTAATGGGCACGATCATATTACACGACCATCCCCAATATCTTTTCATGATGGCCTATCGACCATCGACCGATTCGATGGGCCCAAAGTAATGCTCAACACTACGCAACAGACAGTTAAGACCCGGGGGACGGGGTTTAGACGTGGCCAGGCAAAAAAAATGTGCGTTTTGCTACCAAAGCTGAGGGGGCAGCAAGAAGATTTCCCCCCATTGCCCGCACACCATTTTGCCGGGCGCCGGGGTTCTTAGAAACCCCAGCCCTGGTCCGGTTTTGAGTGCGCAGAGCCGTCCACAGCTCTTGCCCTTTGGTGTTGACCAGGGGGGGAAATTTTAATTTTTTCCCCCATCGGGCCGCAATGAAAAAGGGGCCGATCTTTTGGGGCCCGGGGAAAATAAAAAAAAGGGGTTAAAAGGGGGGAAAAATATTTTTTTGGGGTGATTTTTTTTTGGGGGAAACAACTGGGGGATGATCTATATACCTGCCTTCCCTCAGGGGTACACAGAAAAGGCAGGTATTTTACAGCTCTCCTCATTAAGGTAGGATGTAAATGTATGTCCCCTCATCAGTCCCGGTTTTTACCCGCTCCCCCCCAGTCAGTTTAGGGGATAAACAGCTCCCCTCAGTCCCGTCAGGTAAAATAATATAGGTACCCCAGGCAAGGGATATAGAAAGATAAGCTCCCCCCCAGGGAGGGGATATAGAAAGAAACAAACTCCTCACAGGGAGGGAATTTTGATACAGGGCCCCCCCCAAGGGAGGTAAATAATAGGGTTAACTCCCCTCAGGCAGGAATATAGAAAAGGTAACCCCCCCCCCACAGGCAGGAAATAGGTAGATTTCAGCTCCCCTAACCCGGGGAAAATAGATAAGGGAAAAGCTCCCCTCAACCAGGATATAGATATAGCACCCCCAGGCAGGTATAAATTTTAAAGGGTCCAAACAGGCAGGTAAAAAACTATTTAGGGGTCCTACAGGGAGGGAAAAATAGTTAAAGCTCCCCACGGGAGGTAAATAGCTAGTTTCCCGGGTTCCCCTACAGGCAGTATATAAAATTTAAAACCCACACAGCAGGGATATAGCTAGTTTGGTCCTTTCCCCCAAGCAGGTAGGGGTTACCCACAGGCAAATTTTTAGACAGGGCTTTTCCCCAGGCAGGATATAACAGGGCTTCCCCCCAGACATTTTAAAAAGGGCAGGGGTTCTCACAGGCAAGGTATAAAACAGGCCCTTTTCCCCAGGCAGGTATATAGGGCCCGGGGAAACCACAGGGAGGTATAAAAGACAGGGCTTCCACAGGGGAAGTTTAAAAGACAAAAGGGGTTTCCACAGGAAAAATAAAATAGACAGGGCCCATCCACAAAGGGAAGTAAAAGGGTGGGCTATCCCCAGGCAGGGATATAACAGGGCTTTCCCAAGCGGGGATAAAGATAGGGCTTCCATAGGCAGGTATAAAAAAGGGTTCCCCCAGGCAGTTATACCCGCCCTTTCCCCAAAAACAGGTATATTTCAAAAAGGGGTTCCCCCAATCAGGTTTTATAGATATGGCTTCCCACAGGCAAAGGGATATAAACTCTTCCCACAGGGGGCATATAGAAAAAGGGGGTTTCCACAGGGGGGCCCTATAGATAGGGCTTCCCCCAGGGAGGGAATAGGTGGGGGCCCTTTCCCCCGGCCGGGAAAAATATTTTTATGACCAAAAAAACAAACATAATACCACCCTGGGTTACCGCTTTCCCCGGGCCCAGCGCTTCGTCTTTTTCTAACCAAGGAGCTTTCCCCGGGGTGGTGGGGGGGGAAACGTCCCTTTCCGGGCCCCGCCGGGAAAGCCCCCCTCCGTCAGCTCCTGGGCCCCACAGATTAAATTTCTGGTTTTTGGCCCCCCCCCCCCCCGGGGCGGCAAAAGGGGCGGTGATGGATTTTATCGCGTCGCTGCCTAAATTCCCCCAGTAATTTTAGCCCCTGAGGCCCGGGGCGGGCCCTCTCAGCAAATTTCCCGGGCCCCGGGGGCCCCTCAGCACTACATTACCAAACCCGGGCCCTGGTAGCCGCGGGCCCCCAAAACCACAGGGGCCCGGCCGGATGCCGCCCGGGGGGCCCCTACTTTGCCCAGGGCTGGTGTTGAAAGGGCTCCAAAAAAGAATTTAAATTCAAATGGCCTTGGGATTTTGATCTTTCTAGTCGAGGTTGGGGCCTGGACTCTGCTCCCCTTTTTCCCGCAGTGGGGGAAGATGCCGCCGAGCCAAGACCATCCCAGAGGCACTGTCATCCACCCCAAATCACCCAATGAGCATCAGTTTAAATGAAAAGCCCCCCTTTACCCCGGGTTATTAGTTCATGGTCTGTAGTGAGATGGACTTTTGGGTACACAGTGCGTCAAAAGCTTCGCCTGGAAATCTTTTCGCAACGTTTGGGGGGCCAGGGGAAGGGCAGTTTTTTTCTGCAAAGAAATGCCCCGCTGGGCAAACCCGATATTGGGGCGCATGCCCCGGGGCCCTGACGTGGCGGAACCCATCTTGCCACCAGGCGGAAAGGGGAGCAAATTATGCGGGAAAAAAACCACTTGGATCCAAAAATGGGTTTCATCATCATCATCAACACCGGGGAGTTTCCCCTTCCGCATTTTGCATCGGGAGCTGCGGGCTACAAGCAACAGGGACTGCAAGGGGTTGCCGACCCCCCTTGGGATTTTTTGGGGGACTGACCGGGTACCTTCTCCCCCTCTATGGCATCACAATTGGGCCAAAACAGACAAAATCATCCTCTTTGGGCCCCCTTTATCTTTGAAATTCCTTTTGACCCCAAACCCCATTTTGTCATCAAAGAGGCTTTTAAAAATGGATTAAACCACTTTTGGGGGGTACAAAACCCAGTTTTACAAATTTGGGGGTCTTCGGCTTTTATGTTGGGCCGGGTTCTAACGATGGGTGTACGACATTTGTTTGGCCCAAAGACGGGGGACAGGAGTAAACTGCTGG
>JAODAL010067099.1:0-17455 GCA_025379985.1 Phyllomedusa bahiana
TGGCCAAAATAAGAAACCCCCGCCCATGCCCCCACGGCTCATAGTCACCAATCAGAGACCATAGTAACTAACCCAGACCCATAGGGACCAATCAGAGCCCTTTAGTAACCAATCAGAGCCCTTAGCACCAATCAGAGCCCATAGCCACCAATCAAGAACCAAATAGTAATTAATCAACCCATAGGGACCAATCAAGCCCATAGAACCAATCAGAGCCCATAGAAACCCAAATCAAGCTCATATCCACCAATCAGAGCCCATAGTAACCAATCAGAGCCCATAGGGACCAATCAGAGCCCATAGCCACCAATCAGAGCCCATAGCAACCAAATTTCAGAGCTCATAGTCCCCAAATCAAGCCCATAGGACCAATCAAAACCCCCAAAAGCAACCAATCAAACCCATAGCCACCAATCAAGCCCATAGCCACCAATCAGAGCCCATAGCCCCCAATCAGACCCATAGGAACCATTCAAAGCCCATAGTAACCATTCAGAGCCCATAGTAACCAATCAGAGCCCATAGGGACCAATCAGAGCCCATAGCAACCAATGAGAGCTCAGCTATGGGATATAATTGGTTGCTAGGGGCAACAAAGAGTTAGACAGTTTTGGTAAATGGGTCCAATATGTCGTCTCAATGGCTCATGTATCAGTCGGTAGAGTTTGCTGTGTGGTGCGGATGTAGCAGAGTCCAGCAGCACACAATGTTTAGGCCGTCAGTAGTGATGAGACTGCGCCTTGCAGCTTCGGTTGCAGGGGCCACAGGTGCCTGAAGTCCAAGTTGTATAGAAAACTTAAATAATGCTCCAGGGGCCCCAGGACAACAAAGTAACAGGCAGAGTCCTTGGCCCGGGTCAGCGCTGCGCCCCTCGTGTGCTCTGTTGACCCAACGTCAGCGGCCGCAGCCCTCGTGTGCTCCCTGTTTGGTAGAGGCGGCGCGTCAGAGGAGCGGGGACCGTAGGGACGGGGAAAGGTTTTCATGGGGCCCCTAGAGCTTAATGTGAATGTTTTATACCCGGACAACCCCTGTAACACGTTGCCCAATGATCCTGGGGTGAGCGGCCTGGAAACAGCGTCCTCCTCATCACAGGCAACGCGCCGTCTCCACCGCGATGGCTGCACCATTGTATGGGTCAACCACCAAACGGCATCTGCTGTGGTCCCTTTAAGAGATAGCACCGCCTGAGACAGAACCGCCGCAGAGGGTTTCCAATATTCCCAATGATGACATTGCTGCGCCCTCCATGATTAGGACCCAGAGGTGGGGGGGGTGGGGTGGGGATCACAGATATCGATGCATCATTTAGGGAGTCAAAAACAGATTCAGCCACAAATCCCCCTAGATTAGTCAGTGAGCTGTATGTCGAGCTGCCGGTTCGGATGGTGGCCCCCAGGAGCCTCACCTGGGCCGGTCACCTCTCCACACCCGTCATCCCCCTCCCAATCTCCGGCCCCGGTACCCACCTGCTCGGTCAGACGCCTCGTCCTGAGGAAGAATCCCAAGAGGCAGCCCACGATCACCGACAGCACCGACAGGATCAGCAGGCCGTTCCGCTTGCACACATCCTTGGCTCTAGCCAGTACTGCGTCCAGGGCCCCTGCCATGGTGTCCCCGGAGTGCCCAAGGGGTGAGGAGGGTCCCGCAGAGGGACTGCGCCGCTCCGGGAAAAACCAACTCACATTCCCTGGAGATCAGATCAAAGCCGCCAGCAGCAGCAGCAGCCGGCCGAGCCTGCAAGGTCACCCCTCACCCATAAGCCACGCAGCTGGCATTACCGGCCCAAATTAATACCCCCAATCCTATTACTGACTCCATCATTAGGAGCCCGGGAGGAGATTAGGGAGCTTGGGATAATTTGAAAAGAATATGGCCGGACGACAACAAGACGGAGAAGCGGAAGCCCCTGATACCAGGGAAAGAGGCAGCTCCGAGCCCCCGTGTGGGATATATAAGGATATAAGATATACTAGTATAGAGGCTATCACTGCCCCCCGAGGAGAAGAATATAGAGGCTATCACTGCACCTGAGGAGAAGAATATAGAGGCTATCACTGCCCCCCCCGAGGAGAAGAATATAGAGGCTATCACTGCCCCCCGAGGAGAAGAATATAGAGGCTATCACTGCGCCCCGAGGAGAAGAATATAGAGGCTATCACTGCCCCCCGAGGAGAAGAATATAGAGGCTATCACTGCGCCCCGAGGAGAAGAATATAGAGGCTATCACTGCACCTGAGGAGAAGAATATAGAGGCTATCACTGCCCCCCGAGGAGAAGAATATAGAGGCTATCACTGCCCACCGAGGAGAAGAATATAGAGGCTATCACTCCACAACAGGAGAATAAAATACAGGCTATCACTGCCCCCGAGGAGAAGAATATAGAGCTTCACTGCCCCGAGGGGAAGAATATAGAGGGTATCATGCCCCCAGGAGAAGAAATAAGGCTTTCACTGACCCCGAGGAGAAGAATATAGAGGCTATCACTGCCCCCGAGGAGAAGAACATAGAGGCTATCACTGCCCCCGAGAGAAGAAATAGAGGCTATCACTGGGCCCCAGGAGTAAAAATTTTAGGGCTATCACTGCACCTGAGGAGAAGAATATAGAGGCTATCACTGCCCCCTCGAGTAGAAGAACATAGAGGCTATCACTGCACCCGAGGAGAAGAATATAGAGGCTATCACTGCGCCCCGAGGAGAAGAATATAGAGGCTATCACTGGGGCCCCCAGAGGAGAAGAAATAGAGGTATCACGCCCCCGAGGAGAAGAATATAGAGGCTATCACTGCCCCCGAGGAGAAGAATATAGAGGCTATCACTGCGCCCCGAGGAGAAGAATATAGAGGCTATCACTGTGCCCCGAGGAGAAGAATATAGAGGTATATCACTGGGTTGCCCCAGGAGAATGAATAATTGGCTATCCGTGCCCGAGGAGAAGAAATAGAGGCTATCACTGCCCCCCGAGGAAAGAAATATAGAGGCTTCATGCCCCCCGGGGAAAAGAATATAAGGCTATCACTGCCCCCAGAGAAGAATATAGAGCTATCCCTGCCCCGAGGAGAAGAAAAGAGGCCCCACACGGCCCCCCCCCGGAAAAAATATAGAGGCTATCCTGCCCCCCGAGGGGGGAAGAATATAGAGGCTACACTGGGCCCCCCCAGAAAAGAAATAGAGGCTACATGCCCCCAAAGGGGAAGAATATAGAGGCTTTTCACGCCCCAAGGAAAGAAAAGAGGCACACTTGCCCCCAGGAGAAAAATAAAAGGGGTATCAGGCCCCTGAGGAAAAAATAGAGGCTATACGCAGGAGGGGGAAGAATATAGAGGGTATCCTGCCCCCGGGAGAAAAAATAGAGGCTATCCTACCCCGAGGAAAAGAATATGAGGTATCACTGCCCCCGAGGAGAAAAATATAGACTATCACGGGGGGGGGGCCCCCCCCCCGAGAGAAAGAAATAGAGGCTACATGCCCCCAGGAGAAGAATATAGAGCTATCACTCCCCCAGGAAAAAATATAGACAAAACTGCCCCCAGGGAAGAATAAAAAAAGAGGCAATCACTGCCCAAAGAAGAATATAAGGCTTCATGCCCCAGGAGAAAATATAGGGCTATCCTGCCCCCCGAGAAAGAATATAGAGGGGATCACTGCACCCCGAGGAGAAGAATATAGAGGCTATCACTGTGCCCCGAGGAGAAGAATATAGAGGCTATCACTGCACCTGAGGAGAATATAGAGGCTATCACTGCCCCCCGAGGAGAAGAATATAGAGGCTATCACTGCACCTCAAGGAGAAGAATATAGAGGCTATCACTGCACCCCGAGGAGAAGAATATAGAGGCTATCACTGCACCCCAAGGAGAAGAATATAGAGACTATCACTGCCCCCCGAGGAGAAGAATATAGAGGCTATCACTGCACCCAAGGAAAAAGAAATAGAGGCAAATCACTGCACCAAGGAGAAGAATATTAATTTTAATTATTATTATTATCATTTTTTTGGAGCGCCCTTGATTCCAGGGCCTGTACATTTCAGGCGGGACATAAATAACTTTGGTCAACAATACAAAGTGACAATAAGTGACTAACAACTGGTACAGAGGTGAGAGAGGGTCCCTGCCCGCGAGGCCTACAATCTACAGGGAAGGGGTGAAGGGGACAGAAGGTGAGGGGCAGCATGTTTGTGGGGCGGGCAGTGCAAACCCCGGTTAAGTTTGGGTTTTAGGCAATTTGAAGGGTAGGTTTTTTAGGTTACGTTTAAACCGGGAGAGGGGGAGGTTGAGGGTTGGGGCTGAGTTCCAATGTGGGTGAAGCAGGGAGAAGTTTGGGGAAAGGTTGGAGAGGAGCGATAAGGGGGGAAACAAGGAGAAGGTTCGTAGGGCGGAGGTTGTGAGGGGAAAATCTGGAAATTAGAGCAGAGATTATGGAGGGGAGAGGGTTTTGGGAGATTATGGGGGGGAGAGGGTTTTGGAGGAATGATGGAGGGGAAAGGGCTGGAGAGATGTAGGAGGGGAGAGGTTATGGAGAGTGGTATGGAGGGGGGGTTTATGGGAAATGTTGGAGGGGAGGGGGTTTTGGAGATGTATGGAGGGGAGGGGTTTGGAGAGATTAGAGGGGAGGGGTTATGAAGAGATGTATGGAGGCGAGAGGTCATGGGAGATGTATGGAAAGGGAGAGGTCATGGAGATTGTTATGGAGGGAAAGGGGGTTTTGGAGAGAGTATGGAGGGGAGAGGTTAGGAGAGTGTATGGAGGGGAGGGGTTATGGAGAGATGTTGGAGGGAGGGTTATTTGGGGAGATGTAATGGAGGGGAGGGGTGTATGGAGGGGAGGGTTAGGAGAGATGGTTTGGGGGGGGGAGAGGTTATGGAGAGATGTATGGAGGGGAGAGGTTAAGGAGAGATGTATGGAGGGGAGAGGTTATGGAGAGATGTATGGAGGGGAGAGGTTATGGAGAGATGTATGGAGGGGGAGGTTATGGAGAGATGTATGGAGGGGAGAGGTTATGGAGAGATGTATGGAGGGGAGAGGTTATGGAGAGATGTATGGAGGGGAGAGGTCATGGAGAGATGTATGGAGGGGAGAGGTTATGGAGAGATGTATGGAGGGAGAGGCTATGGAGAGATGTATGGAGGGGAGAGGTTATGGAGAGATGTATGGAGGGGAGAGGTTATGGAGGATGAAATGGAGGGGAGAGGTTATGGAGAGCCTTGTAGGTAAATGGTTAGTAGCTTGAAATGAATTCGCTGGGCAATGGGAAGCCATGAAGGGATTGGCAGAGGGGAGGGCAGGGATTTAGCGAGGGAGAGAGGGGGTTTAAGACGGGCAGCAGAGTTAAGGATGGATTGGAGGGGAGCGAGGGTGCTAGCTGGGAGGCCACAGAGAAGGATGTTGCTGCGCATACAGGGGTCACATCACAGAGATCCAGACGGAGTGCAATGACTGGGCGAGCGGAGCCGGCCCACGAGGCTGACACTCTTATTGCTGCCACGTGGGACACACATGAGCTTCGATCACTTTGTGCTTGGGTTTAGGGCGCAGAGTAAATAACAAATTCATAGATTGGATCAATACGGACGCAGCCGCTGCCTGGCAGGACCCTGTCACCCAGCAATGCAGCTGCAGCCGGGTGGTCGGGGGGGCCTGTGGTCCCCACCCGGGTCAGGGGTCCGGTCGCAGGTGACTGCCATGAGTCCAGAAGCGGACGCCGCGCAGGTCTCTATTGCAGGATTGTCTATTGCAGTGACCCAGAAAATCAGGAAAGGCCGCACCCGGGCCCGGCTGAGCGGGAAGAATGGGCCACAACTCCCTGAGGCAATGCCTACACTGCAATGGGTTTTTGTCAGATCCAACTGTAACTTGTGCCCCGTAGACAGCAATAATAATCTGGGCTGTAGTCTACATAGAACGGAGTTTTTCTGCTCAGTTACGAAATCCATTCAGTTTTTAGCACAAACCCATGAAAATAACGCAGCGCGGATTTTGGACGCTATTTTCACTTAGCTGCGCAGAGAAAGCCAAACACTGGTCCGTGTGGTCCTGGACGTGGTGTGCGGCTCCAGTCACCCCTGCAGCCAAGGCCCCAAAGCAGAAGGGGAACTGGGTCAAGGCAGGCGGAATTCTAGCAAGGTCGCAGTCAGAGGTCAAGGTGGGCGGCTGAAAAGCACCGAGGTCAACAGAGAAGGTGAATATCAGAATAGAGATTACCAAAGTAAACACTCAAGATCAGGCAGGGAGGTCACCCTGTACATAGCCCCAAAAGTACAAAGACTGGGGGAAGCAGAATAGTGTGGCACACTACAAGCAGCAGGAGAGAACCTGGGACAGAGCCTGACGGAGGGCAGAGCAGCCGCCGAATAGAACGCTGCACCAACTGTGCCCCAAACCACACACCCGACTGTGCCCCAAACCACACACCCCACTGTGCCCCAAACCACACACCCAACTGTGCCCCAAACCACACACCCGACTGTTTCCCCAAACCACACACCCGACTGTGCCCCCCAAACCAAAACACCCAACTGTGCCCCAAACCACACACCCAACTGTGCCCCAAACCACACACCCGACTGTGCCCCAAACCACACACCCCACTGTGCCCCAAACCACACACCCAACAGTGCCCCAAACCACACACCCAACTGTGCCCCAAACCACACACCACACTGTGCCCCAAACCACACACCCAACTGTGCCCCAAACCACACACCCCACTGTGCCCCAAACCACACACCCAACTGAGCCCCAAACCACACACCCCACTGTGCCCCCAACCACACACCCCACTGTCCCCAACACACACCACACGTGCCCCAGCCACAACCAACTGTGCCCCAGCCAACCCGACGGTGCCCCAAACCACACACCCAACTGTGCCCCAAACCACACACCCAACTGTGCCCCAAACCACACACCCAACTGTGCCCCAAACCACACACCCAACACAAAAGAAGCCATACCCAACTGTGCCCCAAACCACACACCCAACTGTGCCCCAAACCACACACCCAACTGTGCCCCAAACCACACACCCAACTGTGCCCCAAACCACACACCCCACTGTGCCCCAAACCACACACCACACTGTGCCCCAAACCACACACCCAACACAAAAGAAGCCATACCCAACTGTGCCCCAAACCACACACCCGACTGTGCCCCAAACCACACACCCGACTGTGCCCCCTACCACACACCCAACTGTTCCCCAAACCACACACCCAACTGTGCCCCAAACCACATACCCAACACAAAAGAAGCCATAGCCAACTGTGCCCCAAACCACACACCCGACTGTGCCCCCAACCACACACCCCACTGTGCCCCAAACCACACACCACACTGTGCCCCAAACCACACACCACACTGTGCCCCAAACCACACACCACACTGTGCCCCAAACCACACCCAACTGTGCCCCAAACCACACACCCCACTGTGCCCCAAACCACACACCCAACTGTGCCCCAAACCACACACCCCACTGTGCCCCCTACCACACACCCAACTGTGCCCCCAACCACACACCCAACTGTGCCCCAAACCACACACCCGACTGTGCCCCAAACCACACACCCAACTGTGCCCCAAACCACACACCCAACACAAAAGAAGCCATACCCACCTGTGCCCCCAACCACACACCCAACTGTTCCCCAAACCACACACCCAACTGTGCACCCACCCACACACCCAACCGTGTCCCAAACCACACACCCAACTGTGCCCCAAACCACACACCCAACTGTGCCCCAAACCGCACAACAAACTGTGCCCCAAATCACACACCCAACACGCAAGAAGCCATACCCAACTGTGCCCCAAACCACACACTCAACATGCAAGAAGCCATACCCAACTGTGCCCCAAACCACACACCCAACATGCAGGAAACCACACACCCGACTGTGCCCCAAACCACACACCCAACATGCAGGAAACCACAGCCACTGTGACCCAAATCAGGGCTGTGGAGTTGGTAAGCCAAAGCTCCGACTCCCTCATACTCTGCGCACGACGTAAAATGGTCCCATCAGGCTGTTTATCACCTTATGATACAATAATCAAGATATTTAGGTAGAACAGACACTGACAAGCAAAAGGGTAACAATGTTCTGCCCTTGTGACCTCCAGGCTCCATATCTCACCGTCCACTACAGCTTTGAACTTTGCCTGCTCCATGTCATCCAATTGCTTTTCAAAATTACACTCCTCATCTGATGAGGCTGAAGATACGGGAGCAGCGGCACCGGCCGGACCCAGTTCTTCCAGCTCTTGGCCCCGCATTGAACTGGACTAATTTATTACATATTTTGGGAGTCGGAGTCGTGGAACAGCCCTGTCGCAAACCACACACCCAACACACCAGAAACCTCACCCAATCAATCATGGGCCAAACCATACCCAACACGCAAGAAACCATACCCCAAAAGTCCGATGGGGAGTTATCTCGGTGTGGCCTGTCCCAGTCAGGGTTGTCATGGTGTGGGCTGTCACGGTCAGGATTGTCACGGTGCAGGCTGTCCCAGTCAGGGTTGTCATGTATGGGCTGTCACGGTCAGGGTTGTCATGGTGTGGGCTGTCACGGTCAGGCTTGTCATGTATGGGCGGTCCCAGTCAGGGTTGTCATGGTGTGAGCTGTCACGGTCAGGGTTGTCATGGTGTGGGCTGTCCCGGTCAGGGTTGTCATGGTGTGGGCTGTCCCGGTCAGTGTTGTCATGGTGTGGGCTCTCCCAGTCAGGGTTGTCATGGTGTGGGCTGTCCCGGTCAGGGTTGTCGGGGTGTGCGCTGTCCCTGTCTGGGTTGTCTTGGTGTGGGCTGTCACGGTCAGGGTTGTCATGGTGTGGGCTGTCCCAGTCAGGGTTGTCATGGTGTGGGCTGTCCCAGTCAGGGTTCTCATGGTGTGGGCTGTCCCGTCAGGTTGTCACGGTTTTGGGCGTCCCGGTCAGGGTTGTCATGTAGGGCTGTCCGGGCAGCGGGTTTTCACGTGGTTGGCTGTCCCAGTCAGGGTTGTCACCGTGTGGGCTGTCCCAGTCAGGGTTGTCATGTATGGGCTGTCACGGTCAGGGTTGTCATGGTGTGGGCTGTCACAGTCAGGGTTGTCATGGTGTGGGCTGTCCCAGTCAGGGTTGTCATGTTTTGGGCTGTCCCGGTCAGGGTTGTCATGGTGTGGGCTGTCCCGGTCAGGGTTGTCATGGTGCAGGCTGTCCCAGTCAGGGTTGTCATGGTGTGGGCTGTCCCAGTCAGGGTTGTCATGGTGTGGGCTGTCCCAGTCAGGGTTGTCATGGTGTGGGCTGTCCCAGTCAGGGTTGTCATGGTGTGGGCTGTCACGGTCAGGGTTGTCACGGTGTGTGCTGTCCCAGTCAGGGTTGTCATGTACGGGCTGTCCCAGTTGTAAGCCGAGCACCGAGGTAGGATTCCCGGAATACAGCGAAGTTACGGACAAAGAAAACGACTCCAACACCCGTTCAACAACCATAGTTTACTGAACTTTTCAGTTAGAAAAGCTATTTTGTGAACAAATCCCAAACATACATGTACAAAGGTTACGGGGGGTAGTGACCAAGGCCCCTGTGCCGGCCACAGCGCGCTGCCGAGGAGTGTGTCCTCTGGATGCCGATCAGTGACTACTATGGGGTTCAGGAAAGGACTCCGATACACCCGCTACTTTTAATACCCTACATGGATAGTGACAGGACCAGTCGTGGGTGGTGCAAGTTATCAAGCACGCGCGGCCAGTGTGGGCCAACAGATTGCTTACAATGTAGCAGCTGCTACCCGCTATCCCTCAGACATATACACATAATCAACAGATCCTCTCACATGCGAACCGGTTTGCATAGATAACACGCATATATTCAAGCCCTCCAATGTTCCCGAATCCGGGTGGCGTAGTTGGAATAAAACACCTATGCTGAAACTAAATCTGTTTCTAACTAGACGAACAGGCCTGCACCACTCCAGTCTAGTTTTGTTGGCAGGCTGCTTTCTTTGGGACCCGGAGTTTATATACCGTTTTGGATTGCCGCGCAGTTGCTGCTCTGTAGGGTGATGTTCCTGCTGTCCACAAGATGTAGTCACTACTCTCAGTCTCTGCTCAGAGGGCCTTTCCTTTGTGGGTCTTTGCTTTGACAACAGCTTCCAATGCGCACCAGATTACACATCCTCTCTCTCTGGGGGTTCTCACACTTTTGAGCCAGAAGGGAGCAGTCTAGTTCAGCCAGCATTCTGTTCCTCCTAGCCTTTCTTTTTGTGTTTCCTCCTCCCAACTAAATGGCCTGTACCTCATGTCTCTAGTCAATGTCTCTAGTCACTTGTCTCTGTCAACATGTCTACTTTGCATGGTCAACAGTTTCTCAGATGACAGTGGCATCTTGTGGCAAAACACCAGAATTGCAACAGATATGCTTTAACAATAATAAGTCTACACATATGATTTTACTGAGTAAATACAATGCGGCTGTTCCACTGCCTACCGATACCACCCCACTAGAATGTTGGCGTTATCCTCGACAGAACCTCCCACACAAACTGTTTTTCGGCGTCATAGCGCTGGGGGGGTACGCACCAGCGTGGCCCTGGGTGTCTACGTTGAGGCTTATCGGCTCAGGGGCTTCAGGCGATCTCCTGGGGGAGGACCGGTTTGATTGCCTCAGGTCTCTCTCTTCTAGGTGCAAGCTTGACCAGCTGGAACCCTCAGGGTTGGAACCGGAAACTGATCGGACAAAGGGGGGGGCCCACCATTCTCCTAATTAAGGGAGGGCTGCTGGACAGGGGGTAGGAACTTCCGGGAAGTTATGTTTCAGGCACTTCAAATACAGGCGCTCAACATTTTTCTGTGGCAGATTTCGTGTCGGCCCCCTGTCCTACTCGGCTTACCGTAGATGGGGATGGCAGGGTCCACCTTCTCTTGACCACATATGGGACCGCCCTCCCACCTCCATCCAACTTCCCAGATGGCTTCTTACTCTGACCATGACGCGATCACTGGGGCAAAAACTGTCTTCTGCAGGGCTGCGTGATTAGGATTTGCACCACTTGTTATCAGACGCTCCTCCTAAACCTTGTGCACCATTCCGCCAGTCGGCTGGCGGTGTTCTGGGTCCCAGGCGTCTCCGGTCATGGTGGTGTTGGTGCTGTCGGACAAGCGGCATGTGAAGATCCTCAATCTCGCTTGACACTGGTCTGTCGCCGAACAATCAGCTGCTGTGGGGAGTAACCTGTGGTAACTGTGCACCCTATTTGTTTATTGGCCCACATCAGCCAGGCAGTACTCATGGCCACCTTGCCTTATGGCAGTATCTAAAGTCCGCCAGCAGTTCTGGATAAGGGTTGTCCCGGTTAACCCGCTCACAGCTCCGTTCCCTGCGAATGATACGGAGTTAGTACGGGAATCGCTCAGTCCATGTACAAACTGGTAACAGTTCGCTCATTTATAGCCCCCTTGGGAAAATACCCTTGGACGGAATGTATCCTTGTGGGCCACCGCCAAACACCTGTAAAAGTGCTTGCAGACCCGCCTCAGCAGCAGGACTTGCCGTCTGATCCCTAGTGGGGGTAAGCCACCGACTTACGTAGTGAAATGGTCTGTCATGACCAAACAGTACGAACGCACATGAGGTAGTGTAGAGTACCCAATCTGACATTATGTCAATAAGCAAAGAGCTATAGGGGCGCAAGATGTCCGGATTGTCTGAACGGGAGCTCGCTGTTCAGTGCTCGCTTACCTTAACCCACATCGGTACGACCCTTGAGGCAAGGCTCAGACACATGCGTAACAATGTAGGGCGCGAGTACACTAGTCGTTGAAGCCATTAATAGGTATTTGTCACTCAAATATGTGCGCCTTCTGCTCATGAGCTTCCACGAGCAGCTCTGGTGTCCCAATGACATGGGTGGATCACAAATCTGTTGTCGGTCTGCAACTCTGATTGTAAGTAGATGGTCCGGCCCAGGAGACTGGAAATACACTCCGTTATCCCCCTGCCTCAACAGACTTTGGCCCTCCTGAGTCAGCTGGCCGACTTTCTGGCTGGGACAGACCCGAAGACCGGACCCCAACCTTCACCTTCCGTATATCTGTTGCAACATCTTGGGACCCTCTGCCAACTCAGCCACTGTCTTCTTCCAACCCCATGTATCCCAGACGCCCACCCACTTGACGTGGTGCCACATCCTGAACCTAGGTAACCGACAAGTTACTGGGCTATTTCAGTGTCTTCTAACTTGTACGTCAAATGTTAGATGGTAGTTCTAACTGGAACCCGAGAGTGGGCCACGGCACATTACCATTTTCCTCTGAAGACGGACCTTAATGTGGAATTGGTACTTTGAGCAAGTCTGGGCCATCCCATCGTGCCTCAAGGGACCTCCAAGCTTCAGAATTCTCCAAAGGTGCCAATGGATGTTGTCCGTCATGGACTCGGTCACTCTCTGATAACACTGTCTCTGGTGACTCTGCTAACCATTTCTGTCATGGGCCCATTCGCAGGGGCCACAATTGTTCCAACTTAAAGGAGCTATATTTGTCGGGGATTGCGCTATGACTCTTCAATAGATACCGGATGGCATAGGCAATTAACCTCTCTTCCGCCATTCCTGGACCTGGGACAGCTCGGCCCCAAGACCTTGTAGACTCCATCAGTATACCACAGAAAGGGAGTATCGAATCGTGCATAGGCAGAATCATAGGAGCAATGTCAGCTCGCCCTTTCACTGGAGGCAAAAGCTTTTTGCTTGCGTGGTCCCACACTCTATAGGGCGAGTTTCTTTGGACCCCCCAGCCGTAGCTTCACTTAGCTCATTTAAGGGCCTGTCGATGGAGCGATGCGGTAGTATAAACCTTCTGGTAATATGTACACCGGCCGTCCCAGGAATGCTTGTACCCTCTCGTTGTGTACACCGGCGAGGCCACTTTTGAACTGCCTCCACCCTTACTGGGTGACGGCTGTACCCCTCGAGGTGACACATGCCCAACGGTACTCTATCGCTGTTTGCACAGAGTTGAACTTTTTAGGCTTGGTCTTGAGCCCGTGGTCCGTAAGTCGTTCCAGGACCTGCCTCGCAGTTTCTGAAGATGGTCTTCAAACTGGTTGTTTCTCGAACACCAACTTCATCGTCAGGTAGTTCACTCACGGACTCAAAGTTATGATCCCCCAGACGTGATTCCAATCAGCCTCTGGAATGTCCTGGTGCCATTAGACAGGCAAATGGCATCCGATTGAACTCATAGAGCCCCAATAGGTAGAATAAAGGTGTCTGTGCTGGCCTTCTTAGCACTGGTACTGCCGAGATTCCACTGGCCAAGTCGTGAGATCGAGAAAAAACTTTGCATGACTAGAGCGGACAGCGTTTCGCTTCAATTCCTGTGGGATGTGGATATGGGCATCACGAACAGTCTGGGCATTCCAGTTTTCGGTAATCTACACAGAACTGAGACTTCATCTTTTTTTCGCACCCAAGACCACCGCGCAGCCAGGGACTTGTCTCTCTTCGGAATCACCCGTTTCTCGGCATGTGGCCACCAATATCTTTCTCTTCTGGTACCATTCTTGGGTGGTTTTGCCGGTAACGTTCTCTGCATGGGCATAGCATTGCCCGTAGGGATTTCGTGCTCATGCGAAGAGATGCACACCTCTGAAGGTCTTATCAGGTCTTGAGAACGCAGCTCATTGAAAGATTGTCCAAAGGGTATCTTCAGCAATGTTGTTCGCACGGAGTAGAGCCCTTGATGGTCAACCGCCCATTTGGGCTTGTTGATTCACACTTTTCGGCCATTACCATTCACGCTGTTGGAGGTTCACTCTGTGGCCCCTATGCATAGGTCCAGGCCGAGACTCTTGTCAGGCCAATAGCGTAAAGGCCTCCGCGGGAAGACTATCTTCTCGGGAACGTTTAGTTTGGTACTTCAGTAACAGAATATTTGTCGGCAATGGTTGCTCGCTGTCATGACATTGAGGCGATCTACACAGGTACTACATGTTTTCACCGGTGGCATAAGGGCCCCGAGTATCCAGTGGACGGTTTTGTGACCTCCTTCCTGTGAATGGTTCAATCAAGATGCTCTAGACATTATTGTAAACTTCCGTCGGCTCCCACCGGCAACATTCAATACCTGTTGTGTACGTCGGCGGGATCTTGAATCCAGGGCTTTCGACGGACACCTTCACCTGTCCCATGGGGATCCGATCCAGGATGAGGGCTCTTTCGCAGACTGCAGCTTCCTAACCATCTTTTGTTGTAGGACCTTCTGAGTCTGCGGTGCGTGGTGGCCGCTGCCAATCCTGCTGCTCAATATCTTGGTCCCTCTATTAGCGTTGAGGGTGTCCAATGTCATATGAGAGCACATTTCATACCCAGTGTTACATCCATCCCTCGGTGTAGATGGGAGATCCACTAGCACCACTCCCTTCTTGCCATTATGTCTTGCCCCAAGCAGTCGGACTCGTGCATCCTGGACAATCCCTAGCACGTCCATTTCTACATTAGTGGCTGCTGGCAAGCCTAATGACGCTGCATCTTCCGGCACTACATCTGTGCCTTAAGTTGTCGCCTCAAAAGAAAATCCACTGGGATTCAGGGTTGCACTCCTGACCGCTGTATCCAATCTAGAACGTAACTCTCGGCCTTCTAAACTCGGCTTCCATATACGGGAATGCGGCATAGAGGTCATGCTCCGCAGCGTTGGGCTTTAGCTTCTGTTCGCACCGCCACAGGGCGCCCGGGCTTGTACTTGCGAGCGGTGGTAGTTTAACTGGCTGGGTCACCTACATGTTCCAGACACTCTTGGCCGATGTGGCCCATTACTGTTGGCCAAGCCAGCAGACGAGGCCCCATAGGGACTCGTGCGCCCTCACTGATGGAGTCCTTGCAGTGGACCCCGCTGTGGAGTTGTCCTGAAATGGGTGTTGTGGGAAGCTGAGGTCAACTTTGGAGTTTGTAGCCGTTTTTGCCTTCATCTGGGGGGACACTTACCGACCGAATTCTCTCAAACTCTGTCCGCAAAGCCTGGACACACATCTGTTAAGGACTTGTGGTCCCGCCACTCCAATTCGTGCTGCTTGGGCACTACTGACTGGTCGTTTCCATTACGGGTTATGGGTTTTTTCCCTCTCGCACAGCGGAGGACTATGTAAACAATATAAAACGTCATTCGGGTCTATCTCTTGCCAATTTGTCCCACATGAAACTTGATTTTCTTAGTAACTTATCCAATTCCCTGAAAATGGCCCCCTTGGCCATGGGTCTCGCCAGCCTTATTTCGCATACACATTTCTGTAGGGCATTAGAGTACTGCATGAGGGTCTACCTTCTCTTGTTGCCGTGCCGGTTTTGAAGAAGTGGCTTCGCAGGTTGACCACCTTGTGCACGCCCCCCTTGGCTCCTTCCTAGCAGGGAGATTATTTGTTACCAGTGTCGTCCCTCTCGGACTCGGGCTACCATATCACGGGTCCGTCTAAGTACCCCTCTAAGGCTCAAGGCTATCTCTCGCCCTAGTTGTATGGACCTTTGGTTACATTTTTAACTCTAGAAACTAGCTCCCTCTACGCACCCTTTCTGTCCAGTCCTGCTAGTGCCATGTTTTTTCCACTCAAATTTGGGGAGGGATGTAAAAAAGTGACCCTCCAGTGAAACATAACTCACATGGGCGCGGGCATTCTGGGGACATCCATTGAACTTGGCTCGGGCCAGCGCCAGTTTTTTGATAAACGCGCGCTGGGGAAGACTTCCCGTCGCATCCCTCGTCCATACGGTCGCTGTATACTGCCTGATACGCCGAAGTTGTATAAGCGCGAGCACGAGGTAGGCATTCCCGGAATACAGCGAAGTTACGGAACTAGAAAGTAAAACGACTCGCCAAACGTGCAGTCAACAAACCATAGTTTACGGAAAAAGCTTATTCAGGAAAAGCGATTGTGAACATAAAAGATCCCCAAACCCACATGGAACAAAGTATGTGACCAAGGTCACCCTGTGCCGCACAGCGCGTTGCGAGAGTGTGTCCTCATGGATTGCACAATCAGTTTACCTAATCATGGGGTTTCAGAAAGGCGCCGAATACACCCCGCTACTTGTAATACATTTTCAAGGAGGTTACAGTCGTGTGTGGTTGCAGTTCAAAAGCACGCGGTCCCGGTTGTGGCACAGATGCTTCCAATGTAGCAGCTCTACCCGTTATCCAAGACAATATACAACTAAAACAGATCTTCACATGCGAACCCCCGTTTGCATAACTATACCGAGCTATTAACCAGCCCCATCCAATGTCACGACATCAGGGGGCGTAGTTGGAATAAACACCTATGGCCGTGAATACACAAATCTGTCACCCTAACTAGACTAAAGGCCTGCACACGAGTCCTTGTTTTTGGTTGGGTTGCACGCTTTCTTTGACCAGGGTATACCTTTTTGATGGCCGGGGGCAGTTGCTTGCTCTGGTGGTTGATGTTCCTCTGCTGTCCTAAGATGTAGTCGTTCGCTCTCAGTACTTTGCAGAGGGTCCTTTCCTTTGGTGGGGTCTTTTTTGACAACTGCTTCAATGCTCGCACAGTTACCCTCCTCCTCTCTCTGGGGGTTCTCACCACTTTTGAGCCCGAAGGAGGCAGGTGCAATCTTCAAGCGCAGTTGTTCCCTCCTGCTCTGTCTTTTTGATAGTTTCCTCCTTCAACAACGAAAACTGGCCCCAACTCTGTCTCTTGTAACATGTCTCTTAGTTCACGTGGTCTGATCATATGCATGCAACAGTTTCCAGAGACAGTGGCCCTCTGTGTGGCCAAACACAGAATGCAATCAGAATGCTTTACAATAATAAGTCACACATATGTTTTTTACTGGAGTAAATACAATTGCGGGCTGTTCCTCTACCGCACACCTCAGTCGGGTTGTCCACAGTGGGGGCCTGTCCAGTCAGGGTTAGGCATGGGTCTGGCGTGCCCAGTCAGGGTTGTCATTGTGTGCGCTGTCCCGGTCTGGGTTTGTCACGGTGTGGGCTGTTAACAGAGTACAGGGTTTGTCACGTGTGGGTGTCAGTCAAGGGTTGTCTGTCATGGCTATGTACGGTCAGGGTTGTCATGTATGGGCTGTCACGGTCAGGGTTGTCATGGTGTGGGCTGTCCCAGTCAGGGTTGTCATGTTGTGGGCTGTCCCGGTCAGGGTTGTCACGGTGTGGGCTGTCACGGTCAGGGTTGTCACAGTGTGGGCTGTCCCAGTCAGGGTTGTCATGTATGGGCTGTCACGGTCAGGGTTGTCATGGTGTGGGCGGTCCCCGTCAGGGTGGTCATGAGGGCTTCCGGTCAGGGGTTTTTATGGGGGGGCTTTCCCCTCAGGGGTTGCTGTGTGGGTGTCCCCGTCAGGGTTTTTTCATGGGGTGGGCTGTCCCGTTAGGGTTGTCTGTAGGGGTGTCCCATCAGGGGGTTTTCATGGTGGGGCTGCCCAGTCAGGGTTTTCATGGTGGGGTTGGG
>JAODAL010067100.1:0-17454 GCA_025379985.1 Phyllomedusa bahiana
AAAAATTTTGCCCCCCGGGCCCTAAAATTTTTAAACTTTTGGGAAGTAAGGCCCCAAAACGTTTTTGTAAAAATTCCCAGACCAAAGAATTTTGAGAAATTTCCCGGCCATCTTTAGATACATGCTTAAATCTGATCAAGAGCATGCCAAAATGATTCTGGCAGTGTTGAAAGCTAAAGGTGGAATTACAAAATACTAATAAAACAGTACAAATTTAAATGTAGATTTTTAGGAGCAAAACAGTAACAATGCAATTTTATAACAAGTATCTGCATAAACTAAGCACATGCACAAGTTTCAAGTCTAATTTAGTATGAGATAGCTAAGAGGATTGTCTATAAAATGATGGTAGTCTCACATTAAAAGCTGTAGTGGATGGTGAGCTATGGAGCCTGAAAGTCAAAAGTTCAGAACACTGTTATCCTGTTGCTTGTTAGTGTAAATCATTTCTCAAAAACTAACGAATCGCCTCCAAAAGGACTTGATGCTGTGCTGTAAGTCAGGGACCCCGAAGCTGTAGCCAGCCTCTCCGCTGGCCAGGCGAAAATGCCAGTGCACAAGTGCGGAAATCCGGGCAGGAACAACAACTGTGTCCGTGCTGCCAGAGAATCCCAAAAGTCTGGTGAGGATAAAATCACAGTCCTTTATTAATCATGCTTAAAAGACAGCAAAACGGCACGAAACCTCTGCTATGGTGTACAAAAACAGACGTGTTTCGAGCGTATAGCTCTTGCTCACTGTTAACAGTGGGAATTAGTCATTTTTGATGACACATTCCCTTTAAAATGTGTCTTACACGGAGTCCTTATATCTTGGATCTAGGTTTTAAAAGATGAAAAACAGACATTTACAAAAAAAATGTTTCCTTGAAAGGACACTTACAAAGGATATGAAGCTGGAAAATTCCTGCAAATTTTCTATATCCTTTACTAAAATGCTCTTTGTACCAGGGACAGGTTGGGTAAGGCCATGTTGACACAACAGCTTTTCTGATAATTGTTATTTATAGCAGAGACTTTTAATGCAGTTTTGGATAAGTATGTTCCCATTAGAATGCAGTTAATAACTGTACTGTTTACCCAACTTGGTTTATTTGGAATCAGCAAGTCACAAGTGATTTTTTACTCTGGCTACTAGTTGTCAAATTCACATCAGAAGAAGCTGTGTTGTTTAAGTTATAGCATGGATATCCATTAGTTTTAATGTGGTACAGATTCCAAGTGGATCAATCAATGAAAAATTCTGACTATATAAAGACTTTTTGTAATGCTACTTATTAATGTTAACTATGCTACACTTGGAATACAAAGCAACACACAGCTACATTCAATCTCGTGGACTGCAGCTGTCAATCAATAATAAAAATCAATCAGTAGAAAATGCTAAAAAAAAGTCTATGAGTAGCCCTGGCCTAATTGACAGCTGGCTGTTACTATTCCTCTTGTTAATAAGATATTATTCTACACCCGTCTGATACTGTAATTGATTTTTGAACATACTCTGGAAGTATTTTTACAAGGAAATGGGTTTCACCCAGTTTTTCAACTTGTATGCTTTTCCAGGAGAAATAAGAAAAAACATTACAATGCAGAAATTCTAAGCAAAAATGCTCCAGAATTCTTATTTAGTGGGAAGTACATTTACTTGTCTGTTAAGCAATCAGAACATTTTTATGTGTTATAGTATGTATTCTGCCTGAGACTGTGTCTGACACAAGAGGTAGCATTCTGAAGACTCCATGTGTAGAATTGATATGTCACCACCATATGGTCCTTGAATGCAGGTATAATTATTTATACAGGTGTTTGCATGGTCACTGAAAAAACATGTACACTTTCATAACTTACTGTTTGGTTAGGACTTTTCATGTTTTATTTAAATGTTCCATCTGTAGTTGATAGTGATTGGTTATTTCTATATTAAAGGAAGTTGTGAGGGGCAGAACCAAATAAAGAAGAATGTGCAACAGAATATGTTGTGCACCACTAATTTTTTGGCTACCATAGGCTTCACCAGGGCAAACTGTAGAATGTAGCCTGCTCTACATTCATTTACTTTTATATACAACATGCCAAGATTGTCAGCTTTCTCCTCTGTTAAAGATTCTAGTCATGACATCTACAGCTACATTCAGGGAATAAAAGTGGGCAATCTCAGAAACAAGATGTCTGTTTTCTTAGATGACCTTTTGGTATACGTAGCATCCCCTCGTGAGTCCTTCTGGTTATTTTTAAATAAAATTTTGTCATTTTTGTTCAGTAAAATCGTTTTAAAAACTAACCTGTAAATATTAGAAATGCTCAATATCAGCCTGCTAAATGCAAAAGAAGCACACCTCCACTCAAATGAAGAATAAAGGACATTAGATACTTGGAAAAAATGATACCAGCTTATCCATTTAATCTTTTCTCTTTTAATTACCCACCAGGAAGAGCTTACTCAAACATTCTGTCATAGCAAACCAAATAGTTATACTGAGACTTTGGAAGTCTTCAGTCACACCATTCGATGTGGATAGAAGCGTTTAATCACATCATGCATCTGTAACACTTGATTGCCTCCAAGCAAGATAAACCATATCAATTTCCCCTTCTCTGTCTTCCTTGGAGCATTTTCAGCCTCATCATTTTTCTGAATGAGTTAATATCAGGTGTACCTTTAGTCTCACATGATAATTTATTTTTAGAGCCTATGTGAGTGTTGCACATCCTCATCCTCCTCTATTCCTCCCTCCTTGTTTCTTTGTCCTACCACTGTCCCCTGTCTTTGTATCTATGTGTATTGCTTGTTTTATCTGCTTCCTTTTTATCTCTTTGAGGTATTGTTACTTTCAGCATGAAAAGTAAGCATGCCTTGTCTCATGACACTCTAAAGAACTTGTTCTAATTTGAGAGACATCCTTTTTCAGTCTTTAATCTAATACCATTGCCTTAATTGACTTGCAAAAGTTCATTTTAATTTTGTATTCCTAAATTGCCTCTTCATGTATGACATACACTATTGGCGACACGTATGAATTTTGGCGTTTAAACTCCAATTTAGCATAGAATGCACCTGATTTATGAACTTGCTCTACTGCGGGTCATAAATCAGGCGCATTCTAGCGATAAGACGACATTTCGGGCTCAGGTATACCACTTTGAAAGTGGTTTACCTATTCCAGCAGTAATGTGTCTAGAATTGCCATGCTGAAGCTATAAATCTATAGCTTTGTATGGTTCTAGTGCATCCTGCCTCCCGCACGCCCTCCGAAATCAGGTGCATTACAAAGTGCCGTGGGTGCTCTGTAATGCACCTGATACTGGCGTACAAGCTATATAAAAATATAGCGAACGGGGCTGCGCCAGTTTTTGGGCTGAAAAGATGTCAGACTTCTGGCGCAACCCGGTTCATACATGGGCGCCCTATATGTTTGTCATTACTCTGTTAAACTAAAAAACTATTTGAACCATAAAAATATGCAATTAAAATTAGTAATTAGTTCCTGTCATGCGATTATATTTTTTTAACAAAATATTTACTACCTTTTTTTGCCACTTAATATGAATGAAATATTCCACTTCTTTTGCCTACAGGCCTTAGTCAGACAACTAGATCTTACTACCGGTTCACACACTATCACAATGCAATGAAAAACCCATCAGGAGTAATAATGACAGAGCTCATTTCATCACGCATGAAATACGGAACAACAATTGTTTTTCATCTAAGTCTGTTCACTTAATTAGCACTGCAGCAAGGCTATAAATTTTTGGAAGTAAAGGGAATCCTTGATAGGGTGCCCCATACACCTATTCATCTTGGCCTCCATTTACTCCAGAGAAATAATTTAAAAAGTTATACTAAGAATGAAATTAGGTATTGATTTTGCACTACATCCTGGCAAATTTATTTTTTGACCAGCAATTATATTGATGCTACAAAGATACTGTTTGAGGCAATTATTGCTCATACCCAACTACTTTTCAGATACCGATAAAGTTATTATTGCTGTATTGATAGAAAATACCACACAAAGGTCTGGGCCATAAATAACAGCAGAATAGCTGAAGGTCAGGCATATGTATGAGTTAACTAGTCCTCTCCAGGTCTATTAGGCTCAGGAAAAATATCTATGAGGAAAAGATTATAGGCTGGCCATAGTCTGACAGACGAACAAAACAAACACTGACTACGGAACCTTTTTCACAATTTATCTCATCATTTTTAGAACTCCATTTCCCCAAGTGCAGAGCTCAGAAATAATAGTTTAAAGAAGGATAAATACAGTAAATAGTAAAAGGGAAGGAAATAGCGGTGGTAAAATGCTGTGTTCAGTCTTATTGGGGTATTTTAATACAGTTGAGCAATTTTTTTTTCAAAAAGAGAATTTCTCTATGTTTTTCCATTCACAGTCAAGGGAGACATAACTAAAAGAGAATGACAAACATGTTATTTTAACAAGTTAAAGAGAGATCAGCTAATTGTCGTAATTTGTTTTTAGCGTACCATGTAGATTTTGCCAGGGGAGAAATGTAGTTTTACGTGGTGGCTATATAGACTCTCCATTTTGGCTCATAACAGGATCTCGAGTGTGGAAGTGATATGCTAAAGTCCAGGTTTAAGCTAAAAGGCAAGATCTATGAAGCAAATAGGTTTTTATGCCGCACACTGTCTAACCATAGTCTATCAATAGGGTTGCAGAAAAGCAATTTAAAGGGGTTTTATCATCCCAGCATGAATTATCCTGCTGCTACACATTCATATTTCTTTATCCAGATGTATTTTTAGCAAATCAAACTGCTCATACATCCTGTCATCTTGTCTCTGTTTTCAATGACAGGTCAAGGACTTAAGTAAAATGAGACAGGCCAGCTGCTAAGGCTGTTAAGGTTAAAGAGGGTTTCCCCATTTCAGACATCTATGGCATATAAATAGGATATAATAAAAATATCTTATATGTATGGGTCCCACATTTAGGGCCCACTATCTTGAGAACGGGGTCACGCTTGTGGTTGACTGTGCTTGGAACTCCATTAAAATGAATGGAGTAACTGCAAAAGTGTGGCCACTACGTCATTCTGAATGAGGAGTTTGGGGGACTTCTGCTCAACATAGGTGTGGGTTCCAGACTTGGAACCTATCAGATATTTATGCCATATCCTCTTGAAAAAGATCTGAAATTGGAAAACTCTTTTTACCTTAACTTTAAAACCCCTTTAATCTTAACAACCTTAGCACATGTCCTGTCTCAGATAAATCAGATGTTTAACTTGAGGCAAGCTGGCACTGAAAGCAGAAAAAAGATAAGGTGTGTGAGTGTATTGATTTGTCAGAAGTAATTTTAGGTGAACAAATGTTGCAAATATGTTACAGCAGGCAAAATCATGTCAGGGCTTATAATAAGAGAGGGGTGGCTTGCACCATGAGTACAGTGGCAGGTATTCTCCCTAAAAACCTTTTACATTAAAAAAAAGAGAGCTGAACAGAGGGTGAAAGATTTAGTAGTACCTAGTAAACAGGATTCATGAAATTCAATTGGGTTTGGAAGTAAATCACTTAGTAAGATTAGTATGAACCACTGGGTGCGAAACACTGATTGTGACATTTTTATATGAACATTCCATTTAAATCCCCCATTTAGGGTAGTTTCAAACACAGTGGTCACTTTTTACTATCACTGTCTAAAAGTTATACGCGTGAACATAGACAGACAGTGTAAAAAAACACCAGATTTATCACATTGGCTAATGCTGTTTGATCATTTTGATGCATCATTAGACTTGTCTAGCTATTAAGACCAACTAATAGCCTCTGTACTTTTTATACCGGAATTTTGGTGCATTTTTGGTAGTTTTTTTCTGGTGCATCATGGCTATGCCCCCTATTTCATGATGTCCCGTTCTCTTTCATTGAACCCACAAAACAACCTTCCCAAGGGGTCACAAAAATCTCATGTCTAATGCCCAAAATAAATGGGGGCGGGTGACACCCCGTGACTTTGCTGTGTAAAAATGTGCTTCTTTTTTGTGCATTTTACAACACTTTTCGATGCAACCATAACAGTAAAAAGTGGGCAAGTGTTTTTGGTAAAAATGCCACTGTGTTTTTAATGCAGTTTTTGAGCAAAAAACAGATGTGACTTAGGCAGGAAGGAGAAGTATTAATCCTTCCTTTATCCCTTAAAATTCCTACTCTTTTTTAGATCCGCTCCTTGTTGAAAAATTGCCACAAAAACAGCAGTTTTTTGCAGAAAAGAAAAGCCATACGTGAAACCACCCTTAAAAACTATTCTCCATCTCATATGTTTATTGCATATTGAGGATAAATCCAAAATGGCAAAAAAAGGGGTCATGGGTGCTCACCATAATCTTTTAATTATGACGGGAGAGGTTTCGGTCCCCAAAAAAATTTCCCTTGTGGTGCACAGCAGGAAAACCCTTTGAACCTCAGGTGTAGTCACAGATAAATGAATATTGTTTCTTATCCTCAAGCACCACTTCGTTAAAACAAAAAACGCTATTCACTAAGGGGTTAAAAACGAATGGCTCCCATAATCTCTAATACTTTTATGGGCTTGTATTGAAAGGATCATGCCAGGAGTGAATCCAAAGAGAAGAAAAATATAAAGACTGTGTTTCTTCTATTCTATATCCAGTCTGTGTTTGATCTAAAAACCTGCAGCAAATATCTCTCAAAAAGTGCATGTGTAGTCTTAGCCCACATGTATTTAAAAACAGGATATTGCTTCTTTTCTTCCAAAAACAGCAGGTTTATTGGGTTGATTTGCTATGTATGGTATTGCAGCTAATCTCTAGTCAGTTGACTATAATACAATCTATAGACGAGTGTGATGCTATTTATGAAAATCAAAATAGACAACTTTTTATTCCTGCTTTTTAAAGTTGAAACACGGAACAAATGCAAAGTCAAAGTATATTAATTTTTTTTGCCACCCAAATTTTGGCTTGCTTTTCGCTTATAGCCAATCGTTTAATATATTTGTAGTGTAAGACTGCTTTGTCAATGTTAATTAACTGGTTCATTACCTACTACCATTAGTCTAATTTATGTTGAAAAGGAATGTCTTAATTAGTGGTATCATTAGAATACTATTACATTTAGAATTTCTATTGCATTTTCTGTCACAGAAGAAAGATCTTAAGCTCAATTGGTATATTCACATAATGATTGTGAGATTTCAATAGTAACATTTCTGAATTGAAACTAAAAGATCCTCCAGTGGGCCCAGGTCTGAAAATAATGGACACTAAAAACAGAGGCCAAAATCCCAGCCAAACACAACCCCATGTGGGAACTGACTTTAAAATTTAGAAGCCAATCACTTGTCACTAGGGCCCATTTTTTAAAGGCTGATTTAAGAATGACCAATACGATCTTAGGGAGTTATGAAGGCAGGTTTGCTTTTACATTTCACTGTTGTATGAAAATGAACATGCTGTGAATAAGGGCATTTTTGTAGCCCGAAACATGTAAGCGTGGATTATAGCATTTTTTTTTTTTTTTACCTGCACTTATGAACAATTTGTACTACTTTTTAATATGAAATAAAAAAGAAGGATTTTTTATTCAAACGATGCCTGATGTTTCTGAAGTTATTCTAAGGAATTATACTTGTACTAAAAATATCTTATGATATGTCCTGAGTGTGCAATTATAAAACTTACAATGCAAGCAAAACTGGATGATCATATCTTCTGTGTACATAGAGGGCGAGCTTTCAGAATAATTTCCTTAAAGGGGATGTATCGCTTCCTTACTTCGGCTGAGTCACACTTCTCTTAGCTTCCCAGCTCTGTGAATGCAGGGGAGTTTCTTCCCCTCCCATCTGGATGACATCATCCCCCCTTCACTGCTGGCCTGGGTCTCCCCCCCCGCCCCGGTGAGTCGACGTATCACTGTGTCTCTCGCTTCAGTCTTATTTTATAAGAGTGTTACATACCACAGGCTGCATTCAATCTAATCTGAGCACTGATCTCTCACAGCTGGAGATGATTACAGCTTGCTAAGAACGGCACAGATTTGCGTTTTATGCAGGAGAGTTAGGCAAAAGGTCAAAAAATGTCATGTTTTCTCATTGTCAATCTTCTGCAGTCTGTTTCTGCTATGTGTGGAACCAGAAAATGCTACGGCCCCAAACTCTGAGTCAGACACTCAGCTACGTGAATCTAGCCAGGGGCAGTACAGAAAAGTAAATGAGCTCTCACTAGTGAATTGCAAGGAGGAGGGATCAGGAGGGGTTAGACCCACACTGGATATCAGTGTAAATAAAAACAAAAAGATAAGGGACACTGTGAGAACAAGGCAGCTTTGCTAATGACATCCAATTGCAAAGTTGCTTGTTTTCACTGTTCCCTTATTCTGAGACTAGTGTTGAGCGATTGCGTTGGCTATCGAGATCATCGATAGTCGATAGTCGGCCGCTATCGATAAGGTTTTTCGATAGTGAGCATCGATTATGCGCGATGACCATTAAAGTCTATGGGAGAGCAAACACACCTTCATTATTACACCCAAACAAGGCTGGAGAAGCTGAAATTAACATCCACAACAGTCAAATGGTACGTGCTACATCTTAGGCAACACACTTAGGTTATAAAAGTCACAGAAAAAAAAGTCACAGACCATTTATATCCTGTTTGTACCACAGCCTGACCTTAAACCTGCATCACCCAAAAAATTAAAAGTCCAAAGGCAGAATGATTTAAAACCTCTGTTATTGAACTGGACATTGTATATCCTGTCGGAAGAGCTGAGCCCCAAACTGCGACCCCAGATTTAAAAGTGCGCAAAAAGGAGTCTTTCAACCCCATTTTAGTTTCACTGGACATTGACTATATGCCCGGGCCCAGCATGACCCCCAACCTGATACCCCACATTTAAAAGTCCCGGAAAAAGGAGCTTTCAACCACCATTTTAGTTTACTGGCATTACTATCCCTGTCCGGGCCACAGCAGGGCCCCAAACCTGCATGCCCCCCCAATTTTAAAAAGTCCCGGAAAAAAAGGGTTTTTTAACCCCCATTTTAGTTTCACTGGACATTGATTTTCCCGCCCTGGCACAGCATGCCCAGGGGGGGAGTTACGTGGGTGCAGTGAGGCCAGGCGGGGCCCCGTATCTTTAACATGCGGTTTAAAAAATTGCCCTTGACGCAGCAACGAAAACTGTCGTGCTGAAGCAGAGGCGGAAGCGGAAGTGGGGAAAAATCCCCTTCCTCAGTACACATCATACTGGGTAGCTTGTCCCCCCGTTGAGTGTGGGACCAATTGGCTTCATTTGGAAAATGGGGGTTAAAAGCTCCTGTTCACCCAGGTGCCCTTTTATTTGGCATTCTTTTTCTCATTTTATCAACGGCTGGGGGGAAAGGGGTCTCGTACTTTGTTCTTGTCCGTGTTCCTTTACCCATGTCCTCTGAATAACCTACTCTGGTAAAGTTTTCCTGTACCTCCCTTGTCAATTCAGAGGAATTTTTTTAACAGTATTTTGTACTGCAAGTTTTTTAGTACTTTAATTTAGAAAACACTTTTTTAAAATAGGATGGAACCCCACCATGTTTTTGTTTTCTTTTTTTCATTGTTTTTAAATGGGTTGTTCAATACGGGGATTGAGCTATGTTAAAGATCTTGCAAAAACAAGCTTTTTGCTTTATGTGTCCATTACAGTGCCCTCCCTTTTCCCTTTTTTGACAGCCCCATACCTTGACCCATTTGACTTTGTGAAGAACAAATGTCTGTTAGAAAAACACATTTTTTAGAATGGACCTTGTATCCTGCTGTCACAGAAAAATCCCCCCAAAAATTCAAAGCATGCCCCTTGACCCCACTTTGGTCAATTGTAAAGAACAAATGTCTGTTGAAAAACTTTTTTTTAAAATAGGACCTGTGTATAGTGCATGTCCAGAAAAAAAACCCCCCAAAAATTCAAAGTGCCCCTTAAACCATTTTGGTAATTGGAAGAAAAAATGTCTGTTAGAAACAAATTTTTTTTTTATTGGCCCTGTAGTATTGCTGTTTTTCAAAGCGCTGACCCAAAAAATTATAAAAAAAATTTCTCAGCCACTTTTAAAAATTGTGAGGGAGAAATGCCATTGAAAGCCACATTTCTGTTAAAAAGGACCTGTTTATTGCTGTATCTCACAGTTTCATGACCCAAAAAATTTAAAATATGACTTTCAGCCACTATTAAAATTGTGGGGGAAAATGCCATTAGAAGCCACTTTCTTTTCCCAAAAGGGGGACCTTTAATTATAGCTGTATCTCACAGCAAATGCCCCCAAAAAATTTTAAAATATGACTTCTCAGCACTTTTAAAAAATTGTGAGGGAGAAATGCCACTTAGAAGTCAATTTTTTTCCCAAAAAGGACTGATTATTGGCTGTATTCACGCAAATGCCCTAAAAACCCTTGAAAATGCGAAAACTTTTTAAAGATAAGTGAGAAATGGAATACGGTGTTGTCATAAAACCTTGCTGTTTTTCGTTCCCACAGCAAACCAGAAAAAATGAATTTTGGGAAAAAGAATAAAATTGCAGAAAGAAAGATCTTTTTAAAAAAAAATTTTTCAAGAGGCCCATTTCTGTTTAAAAAGGAAGTGAATAGGGGGGCAACTAATGGTGACCTCGGCATTGGGGCCCACAAAATCATCAGAGATCCACCCTGATTCTCTTGATGAAGTAAAACGATCCCTTTTCTGTGGAAAGCCGGATGGTTTGTCTGTAATGACTCCTCCAGCTGTGCTGAAGGCCCGCTCAGTATGACGCGGCTGTGGGCGGGACAACACCTCTATGGCGGAGGCCGCTCGGGCCATTGCCTTTTTGGATCCCCGAGTTATTGGGTGGGAACACTGCAAAAACTCGGTGTTGAGAGCAGTAGTCGTGCACCTGATCTTAAGCTGATCTCTGTGTGTTGGATGTGTGCCTGATTGCATGCTTTGGGTGGGTGGAAAACAAAGATTCCCCGAGGTACCCATTGGGGTTCTGCCCCCCTGCCTGCTGCCGCTACCCCTATTGGCACTTATGCTGTCCGCGTGTGTTGTTCCCCCCGTAAATTTTGGGGGGAAGTGAGCAGACGCAACGATGTTCAGTTGATCAATCAAAAAGGTTCCTTTTCCTGCATTTTTTCTCTATTTGGGTGGGGGGAAAGGGAAAGTGTGTTTTTTGTTTTGTCCGGGGATCCAGGAGGGGGGCCCCAGTAACTGTTTTTCCATTTGATGGCTTAAATGCAGGTCTTGTTGGGGGAAATGGAGATCCAAGCACTCATGTGAGAGATGGAGCCTTGATTTCCAACCCCTCTGGGTCGAGGGGCACTAGCAAATGATCTTCCTCTCTTTCCCTGCTAAATTCGCGCCAAACCCTCTTTCCAAGGCAGGGACGCGGAAAAACATCGGTGTCTGGAATCCTCCCCCTCCCCTCCCCCTCCGCTGCCTCCGGCACGCTTCAACCAAGCCCTGACTTGTAGATGATGCACCTGAGAGTGATGGGGCCCCCTTGCACTAGCTCTGGCCCCCGAACCACTCCCTAATGAAGCCCGATGAAATTGTAAAAACTGTCGGGCTTGGGATTTGACGGAGAGAAAGGCTCTGTGTCCGCATCTGTGCCCGTTCCTCCTCCGTCGTGGGGGCCCTTTTGTTTCAGAGTGCCCAACGTTTTGTTCCAGAACAAAGTCACCACAAGGGTCTGTGAAAAGGGGGCATTGTCCGCACTGCCATTTGGTGGCTTTTAAAAAATGGCAAGGATGGTGCAGAGCTTTTAAACTGCCCCCCACTCTCGGTGGTTAAAACCCCCAAAAGGTCCGTACCGTGCTTGTCAGGCCATGTGCATTCGTACTGGTAATGGCATTGCGCTGCTGCCACTCGGGGGAGCATGTGGAGGGGGAATTCAGCGTGTTGCCCGTCAAAATGAGACGGTTGCGGGGAGGCCGAGCGACGCTGCAACGCCCCAGGCGGACGACAGGGTGCGAACGGCGGAAGTGCGAACTCAGCCCTCGGCCTTCTTCAGCAGGCATCCAGCCCGGGGGAGCTCTTTAGAAATTTCTGGACGCAAGGTTCATGACATGTGCCAGGCAAGGGTGTGCTCAGCCTACGATTTTAAGGGGCAGCATTTTTGCCCATTATCGCCCCCCACCTTGCTGGACAGGTTCTTGTCACCCACCCAGCGCTCGGTTTTGCTTGAGCCGTCCACAGTCCTGCCCTGTGTGTGGACGGTTCCAAGGCAGAAAAATTTCAACACGGCCTGCGTCTTGGGACGTGAGCCACGAGGCCCTTGGGGGAAAGAGCACTGCCCCACCCCTGCGGTTTGAAGAGGTGCGCCGAGCTGAAGGCCCCGTACCCCGAGACATCCCCGTCCAACCCCTGATGTCAAGAGTTTAGTGGCCTTGGCCGTGCTTACTAGTCCCTGTGTCGGTGGTGAGAGGACTTTTTGGAAAAAATGCGACAACGCTTGAAATTTTGATGACACGTGGCTGGCCAGGGCAGGGGCGGTTTTTGGGAAAGAAAGCCTGCTCGGCATCTGGTATTGGGGGCAAGGAGGGCCATGCGTGGCGGAACCATCTGGTCACCAGACGGAAAGGCAACATTTCCAAGGCCAAAAAACCTGGCAATGCGACATCAGGCTTTGGCTTTGGGTGGTTTGGGTTAAAGGTTTTTCTGCCCCAAAAAATGGAAGACAGAAGGTGGCTGCTAGATGGCCCCTGTACGGGGTGCAAAATGGGGAAGGGGAAGGGGTAGGGGGTCTCTGGTGGTGGGTGGTATCGGGCGACGGTGGAGGCTGAAAGGGAGGCTGTCCTGATCTGCTTGAGAGAAAGGGCAGTGAGGAAAGTTGGTGGTGGCGGAGGAGGAGGGGGGAGACAGAGGGTGTGACAGTGGTTGGGGCCCCGGGGTCGGTCTGGCCTTTTTTTGGCCAAATTTCCCTCCATTTAACTCTGCTTCGCTGATGTGAATAGACATGTTGGTGGTGGTTAACCACTTAAGGTTTTGCCCCACTTTTGGTTTACGGGAAAAGGGGGCAATGACATGCTTGGGAATCAGGGCTTGTCAAAGAAGGGCCCGGTTTTGGGGGTCCTGGACCCCTTTTGCGGCGATAAAGGGGGAGCGGGGGGGTTTGCGCTGACCCTGGCTGGGGGAATATTCAGGGCTTCTGCGGGCCGCCCTCTCCTTTTTTTGGGGGCCCTTTGACACTACCCCATCGTTTCCTCCTCGTCACGATGAACGCTCGCAAGAAATTCTGGGAAAAGACCCGGATGGATCCGCAATGTCGTCTTTATCTCATTCAACACAGGTGACTTGGGGTCCGATTTTGATCCGAGCTGGGGCTACAAGCAAGGGGCACTGCAAGGGGTTGGACGCCCGGGATTTTTTCCGATTGACCGGCTTCCTTCACCCCCTCTGATGGCTCAGTAATGGGCGTCAGGCAGACTAAATTCCTCTTGATTTTTAAAATGCTTTTTGACCCCCCCCGCATTTTGTTATCAAAAAAGGTTTCAGCAATGGATTATCCACAGGGTGGGTACAGAGTTGACATTTGGGCGTTCATGTTGGGGATGCGATGTGTGATGCGACATTTGTGGCCGTGGGTGCGGGACGAGGAGGTAAGTGCTAGATGCAGGTTGATTAACCATGAAAGGGCAGATTAGCGAGATGTTCGTTTTCTTGATTCACAGGGCCCCGACCCAGCGATGAAGGCCTGCGGTCTGCAATGAGATCGGGCATGGTGTTGTGCGCATGGAAGGAGCCCTTCTTCGTCCTCTCTCCCTGTGCTACCCCCTCTTTGCTCGCTTACCACCCGCATTTCGCTCCCTGTTAAAAAATAAAAATTTTAGAAGGTAGGGAAAAGTTTGGAAAGCTCTTTTTAAAAAACGGAATCACAGCTTTCTCAAACCCCCAAACAAAAACAAAATTGTGGATTCAAATTTAACTAAAGGGGTTTATCAACAAATTGGACTGGGCAAAAGTCCAAAAAACCGTATTGTTATGTTTTGGTATAATAACAGTATTTTTTGCCCTTTCAATTACCTGTGTTGAAAATAGAAAATTTGTTTTTTAAAATTTAGTAGATGCGGCAAAAGAACGTGCTGGGTGCGCAAAAAATCAAAAAAACAGTAAATGTTATTTTTTTGAAAAATAATAAACGGTTTTTTGTTGCACCTTTCAATTCCTGTGGTGAAAATAGAATTGCTGTTTTTTGATTTACGTGATGCTGGTCAATGAACTGTGGGTGCGCAAAAATCAAAAAAACACAAAAGTTATGTTTTGAATAATAAAAGGGTATTTTTTGCACTTCAATTCAAACCCGTGGTTAAAATAGAATTGCTGTTTTAGTTGACGTAGATGCTGCGTCAATGAACATGCTGGGTGGCAAAAAATCAAAAAACCCGTAACTGTTATGTTTGATATAATAACGGTATTTTTTGCACCCTTTTAATTCCTTTTGGTGAATATAGAATTGCTGTTTTTAAAATTTACGTAGATGCTGGCAAAGAAAGTGCGGGTGCGCAAAAGTCAAAAAAACACGTAATGTTATTTTTGATATAAAAAAAGTATTTTTTTCACCCCCTTTAAATTTACCGTGGGAATATAGAATTGTGTTTTAAGATTTACGTAGATGCTGCGTCAAGAACAGTGCTGGGTGCGAAAAGTCAAAAAACACGTAACTGTTTGTTTTGATATAATAAAAGGTATTTTTTGCACCTTTTCAATTCACCTGTGGTGATTGAAATTTCTGTTTTTGATTTACTGATGCTGCGTCAATGAACAGTGTGGGTGCGCAAAAAATAAAAAAACACGTAAACTGTTTGTTTTGATATATAAACGGTATTTTTTTTACCTTTAATTCACCTGTGGTATATAGAATTTTTTTTTTAGATTTAGTAGATGCTGCGTCAATGAACAGTGCTGGGTGCGCAAAAGTCAAAAAACACGTAACTGTTATGTTTTTTTATATAATAAAAGGTATTTTTTGCACCTTTCAAATTTTCCCGTGGTTTTTATAGAATTGTGTTTTTAAAATTTTCGTGATGCTGCGTCAATGAAAAAGTGCTGGGTGCGCAAAGTCAAAAAAAAACCCTAATGTTATGTTTTGATTAATAACGGGGAATTTTTTTCCCTTTCATTCACCTGTTGGGGAATATAGGGAATTTCTGTTTAAGATTTTCTTGATGCTGCGTCAATGAAAAGTGCTGGGGGGCAAAAGTCAAAAAAAAACGTAATGTTATGTTTTGATATAATAAAGTATTTTTTGACTTTCAATTTACCTGTGGTGTTTTGAATTGCTGTTTTAGATTTTTCGTGAGCTGCGTCAATGAACGTGCGGGTGGCAAAAAATAAAAAAAAGTAATGTTATGTTTTGATATAATAAGGTATTTTTTGCACCTTTTAAATTTACTGTGTTTAATATAGAATTGCTGTTTTTAAAAATTTACTTTTTTTTTTGATGCGCTCAATGAAAAAGTGCTGGGGGGCAAAAGTCAAAAAACACGTTACTGTGATGTTTTCGTAGAACCGGTATTTTTTTTCAAACAAACAACCGTGTGATACAAAAATTGCTGGTTTGTAAATTTTAAATGCAAAGGGGGATAATCAACAGTACAGGGGTATGGGTAAAATTTAAACCTATTTAAATGTATACTTAAAAAAAGTGGTTTTGCAGCTAACAAAAAGACCTGCAGTTCTAAATGTGTTTATCCCAAAATAAGTTAGGGGCCCAATATCGAAATTTTCAATAGCAAACTGTTAATAATAAAAATATTCACTACAATGTTACACTAATCTTTGGTGAAAATTTTTCCCGTGTTCTTTATGATAGAGCTTGTCTGTGTTCGCCCCCGGGGGCCCCCCCCCCCTCCCACCGCGTGAAATTTCAGCGGTAGATGCTGCTTTAAAATTCTTTTGCTAACTACATAAAAACTTCAAATCTCTATCTAATACATTGGAAGGATCACAGCTAATAGTAGAGGTTTCTCTGTGCAGAAATTTGACTAATTTCGCTGAGCTGTTTGGCCACAGGCAGAGCGCAGGTCCTACCCCTACGAGACGTGAGAGACACTGAGGCGGGAAACAGGAAACGCTGTTCTATGTAAAACGAGGTCATGTGTTTTTTCCAGCCAATCGCAACCATACAAAATCCAGTCATGACGTCGCACACACATCTCACCCTGCTCTATTCTGTAATCTGATTTGCTGGCCGCCAAAATTACAGGAAAGCGCCGAAAAAAGGGCGTCCTTAATAGATGTGCACAAGATTTAACCTTAATTATCGCATGATCGGGAAAAATTCGATCACCTTTAAAAACCTTGCGATTTCAAACTTTGTCGATAAAAAAATCGCTCAACACAAAATGAAGACCATTAATAAAAACAATAACACCCCATTAAGTGGGCTCTGGAATCCTATTGTTGTGACAGTCATTGCATATATATATCTATTTTGTGTGTGTATATATTTTATAAAAATATTTTATATATTATATATATTATATATTATAGGCTAGTCCATGTACCTCAATGATGTCTGGGGGCCCAAAAGTTAGCCGAAAAGCCCAACTACAATAAACACCTACAAATTTTCAAAAGGGTTGGCTTGAAAAGTAAAAAGTTTTCAAGCCATGGGGGTTTAAAATTTTTTTTTTACAATAAAAATTGATACAGGAATCTTTTTATATGTTTCAGATGTTTTCTTTCTTCTCTTATTGTCTTAAAAATCTCACTAAAAGCAAAAAACTCCTCTTTGAACGTATTTTGGTCTTTTTTGGGAACCCAAGGATTTATGATAGATCTCCAAAGATAATTTCATTATGTGCAAGGACATGGTTTTCTATAATTCAGTCACCTCTTCATAAAATTGTCCCCGGCTTTAGAGAGTCAATACCTCAATGTAAATTTAAAGTAACTGATGTAGCTAAATTTGCTTTGTGTTTGTGTGCAAAAATAGCCTCTGACCCAAATTCTGTTATATTGAGAATTAAAATTATGTCTTATTGTATAACCATGAATTTTATTATGTTTGATCTGGAAATCAAGAACACAGCATATTTTGGTTACCTATTTTACATTGGGATATATATTTTTTATATATATTTGTGTTGAAAATGTGTATTGTATTTGCATAATTATAGGCACAACATTTATGCATCTGTATTCCTTCAATGGGGGCTTAAAATTTTAAAGTATTTTATGTGCAATAAAATTATTTCCTCTCAACTGAAAATTGTCAACAACTGTCATAACACAGGTATATAAAAATGTTTTTTTTTTCAGGTACCAATGTTTTTTGAACGGAGTTAGGGTATTTTTAGGGGGGCTAAATTAAAAAAATTATTACTTTTGCTAAATTCTTTCTAATTTTTGAGATAATGGATATCCATGGAAATTAATGCTTCCCCCAATTTCGATTTGGGGTGATAACAAAAATGCAAATTTTTCTTTTTTGGTCTGTTTTTTGACTCTTTAACAGTGTCTTGATAA
>JAODAL010067101.1:0-17453 GCA_025379985.1 Phyllomedusa bahiana
CGCCCGTTTGGGTGAAAATGAAGGTTTTTCCTCTCATGACTTTAATGGTCATCGGCGATAATCTATTATCGACTATCGGAAATCGTCTTGATAATTGCCGATATCGTCTATCGACCCGATGACGATAGTCAACGTAATCACTCATCACTATCATATATCTGGGAAATGCGGTCTTATGGAAGAATTGTAACACCAAATTAACAGTGTTCTTTCTTCTGTCCTTGTAACTTATAACTGCCAAGTAGGACTAGCAATAGACTTTTCTACAGAATAGCTCAGAAATGTAGTCTTTTCCAACAACTGAGAACCAGGAGTAGAAATAAAAAATGTTTTCTACGGAATATCTCAGAAATGTGGTCTTTTCCGACAACTGATAACCAGGAGTAGAAATATAATTTTTTTCCACGGAATATCTAAGAAATTAGGTGTTGTGGAACAACTCTGACAACCAATCAACAGTGTTCTTCCTTCGGTCCTTGTAATTTACAACTGCTAAGTAGAATTAGCAATTGACTTTGTTCTATGGAATATCTAAGTAATGTGGTCTTTTCCGACAACTGACAACCAGGACTAGAAATATAATTTTTTTCTACCAATATCTCCAGAATGTGGTCTTTTCCAACAACTAAAATCCAGGAGTAAAAATATAATTTTTTTGTACTGAATATCCAAGAAATGTGGTCCTTTCTGACAACTGAGAACCATGAGTAGAAATATAATTTTTTTCTTTCAGAATATGTAAGAAATGTGGTCTTTTCCAACAACTGACAACCAGGAGTAGAAATAGAATTTTTTTCTACAGATGATCTAAGAAATGTGGTCTTTTTCCGACAACCAGGAGTAGAAATATAATTTTTTTTCTACGGAATTGCTCAGAAATGTGTTCTTTTTGACAACTGACAACCGGGAGTACAAATAGAATGTTTTTTCTTCGGAATAGCTCATAAATGTGGTCTTTTCTGACAACTGACAACCAGGAGTTCAAATACAATTTTTTTTCTACGGAAAACTATGAAATTATGTGTTGTGGAACAACTATGACAACCAATCAAGTGTTCTTCCTTCAGTCCTTGTAATTTACAACTGCCAAGTAGGACTAGCAAAATCCTTTTTTCTACGGAACAACTAAGCAATGTGGTCTTATGCGACAAGCAATAAAGATTACATATAGGATTTTTTCTATGGAATATCTGGGAAATTGGGTCTAATGTAAGAACGGGGTCTTTTATATCGTCTGTCCTCCCCCAAAACTGCAGCAGGCAAATTTAGGAAACGGAATGAAATTTTCTGCAAAAAACCTGTGTATCACTGCTATTTCTGTTTAGGGCTGATTTCCTAAGTGCCCTGTACACTGGTTGTCCATATTACACTGCAGCACAGACGTTGTGGAATAAGACTCTATATATCAGTGAATTCTTATGAGAGATTTCTGTAACTGTGTCCCCTGTAGAAGCTGCCCCCGGCAACCCCTCCTCAGAAACTGCTGCAAGGAAGTTTTGGGCAATGCAGAGATACAGTATCAGCTATATCACAGTGATTTCTTTTTTAGAGATTTCCATAGCTGTGTCTCCTGTAGAAGCTGCCCCCAGAACCAAGCGCCCTCCCCCCCCCACCCCCCTCAGAAAGTGCAGCAAGGAAATTTAGGGCAATGCAGCTATATCCAAATCTCTGACTAATACTGTCTAGAATTCCCTAATCTTGCTGTACCCCTAACCTAACTAATCTATCTAGCAGCCTTTCCGTGGTGAGATGGTGGGAAACGGTGTCTGCCAGCTTTTAAAAAAGCAGAGTAGAGAGACAGCAATGCATTCTGTTCACAGTCTGGAAGCTGATGTCATTTAGCAGGAAGTGCCGTGACATAGATATAACAGGCAAAAGTTCTTCAACAGCCTCAAAATAGTAATGAGTGCATGCCACCAGACCTGGATCAGGGTCAATAAGTAGCAAAAAAAGAAATACGGAGGCAGCACTTCAAAAATATAGGTTTAATGTACCCAAAGTAACAGCAACATTTCGGCCCTGAACAGAGCCTTTTTCAAGCTGACCAAACAGTGCAAAAAGTGAGTATTTATAGGAAGTGACATCATCAATTAAACAAGTGAACAATCACAGTGATTACAAAGAATTACAGTAGTTTACAGTACCAAGTGTATATAAAAAAGAACAATGTGTACATACAGAGCAAATCACAAATCAAGTGCCATGAAGTGTTAATAATCATATATAAAAAAGTGTTCACGATCATGAACGACATGATAATCAAGGTGATTACCTCAAGAAAATGACAGGTGAAATGATTGACAGCTTGATTATACATAATATTACTCACTCGAACCGGATCGCGCACAGCACACTGTTCCAGCGTCCTAGAGAACGAACTGCGCATGCACGGACAAGCAAGACCCGCGCACGCGCATAATGGCATAAAAACCGGCAAGGAAAGAATCACGGCATCCAGATGAATAAACTGAGTATGCGCAAGGACAAAAACCAAGCGCATGCGTGCTGCATGGAACACCCGTAGTGAGAAGCATATATCAAACATAAACAATACCTATGCTTAAACGGAGTTGATAGGCTAATAGTAGTGTTGGAAACTATGATCTAAACACTCTTACCATGTAGATTATCTGGCAGAGTATAATAAATGATCAAGTCAAACGTGCGGTCATGGAAGGGAAATATTATTAACCCTAAAATAGATAGTCTGTCACCTTATGCATCAACATAACACCCCAAGCATAACCCAGGGCATAACATCAACGCAAAGGGGCTCGTCAATGACTCGTTCAAATTAATGACCAAGCCACTGTCAAGCCACAACAGACGCTAAGATAGGGGCGCAATATTCATAATATGACAGCGCTATACTCCCTAAGACATTGCACAAAAAAACACATGCCTAACTCCAGATATTTCACCAACAGCCGGAAAAATCCAAAAGACTCAAATGAACAGTGGCGGCAGATGATCCAGTCCAGTGGTATTACATTCTAAAAATAAAAGAAAATAAAAATTAATGAAAAAATAATTAGACCTTCAATTAAAAAAATTAAAACAAAAACAATTTATATAAAAATATATAAAGCCCTATTTGTACAAATTATACAGAGAAAAAATGTTTTGTGGAACCACAAAGAACCCCGGGAGAAAATCTAACAGTAGACACGTTCGTTTTTTCCTCCTCGCCTTCTGAAAACCATAACTTTTTTTATTTTTCCACCTATATAGACACATGAGGGCTTTTATTTTGCGGGACAAGATGTGCTTTCTAATGGTGTTATTCACTATACTATAGAATATACTGGGAAACCGCAAAAAAATTCCAAGTGGGACAAATTGTGAAAATTTTTTTAATTTTCGCCATGTTTGCGGGGGTTTTGTTTTTACGGCGTTCAATCTTCGGTAAATATAATGTGTTATCTGTATTCTTCAGGTTGTTACGCATCCGGCAATACCAAACATGTAGGGTATCCGTTATGTTTTGGTACAGTAAAAAAATTCCAAACATTTTCTATTTTTGAAATTTTGCGCCATGGCGCCATTTTGTGGCGACCAATAACTTTTTTGTCTAACGCCTACGGATGTCAGTGAGGGGGAATTTTTTGCGGGCTGAAGTGTACTTTTTATCGCTAGCAGTTTGGAATGCATGCGCTTTTTTGATCATTTTATTCCTTTTTTTGAGTGACGTAAAATGACCAACAAACACAATTTTTGTGTTTGGAATTTTCTTTTCTTCTACAGTGTTCATTTGTAGGGGAAATAAATGATGTTATATTTTTATAGATCGGACTTTTTCGGACGCGCGATGCCAAAATATGTGTAACTTTTTTATTATTTTAATGATTTTATTTGTAAATGGGGAAAGGGGGGTGATTTGAACTTTTAATACTTTTTTTTTTTGTACTTTAAAAACTTTATTTTTTTTTTTTTTACTGTAACATTGAGGCCACCTGTGGTACTTGACCACTAGGTGGCGCGATTGTTAATACAACCTAATGCATTGCAGAGGCAATGCATTAGGGTGTACAAAGATGGCGGTTTCCCCACTTCCTGTCTGCGAACGGAAGTGGGGAAACCGGCCAGGGTAAGTGAGGGGGAGCCTTCACAGGCTCCCCCCCACAATGCCCGGTGATCGGATCGGCGCAGCATTACCTGCGCTTATGCCGATCATACCACCGATCGCGTTAAATTCAGATGCGTGGCCATCTTTGCCGCGGCGCCTGATGGGTTAAAACAGCGCCAGGGGAAAGGAGCCACCCGCCGGCGCTGTTACTGCCGGGTGTTAGCGGCGATTTGCCGCTAACACCCACCGGCTGTGCGGGGGGGGGATGGGGTTCGCGGAGCGATCCCCCTGCAAAGCCCCTTAGCGGCCCTGGGACGTACTGATACGCCCAAGGTCGTTAAGGGGTTAAACTCCAAATTCAAACCCGTGGGTTGTAAAGTATTTAACTTATGAATCCATTTCAACTCTCTATATTTTAAGGCTAATTTACGATACCCTCTCCCCCCCCCCCCCCCGTTTAGGAGTAGGGACATGATCAATAATCATAAATCTAAGATCATCAGCATTATGTTTAAGGTCATGAAAATGTTTGGGCACAGGCAGATCGAGCTTTCCAGTGCGAATGATCAACTTATGCTTGCTTATGCGCATCCTACATTCCTGTGTTGTTTCACCCACATATAAAAAACCGCAAGGGCATATCAACACATAGATCACATAGCGAATCGGTAAACGCTGTAGGCTGTAATATACAGGCACTCATGATATATCAGCGTATGTATGAATCAACAAAAGTTATATGTTGTGGTTTTTGGGCTAAAATAAATCTATTGGTACTGAAATATGTTGTTGTTATCTTAATCCCCAGATTGTATTAAGGGTTAAGTACAGAAGTTATACATATCAGCATATTACTCAAAATATATTTTTTAGAGAGAATAATCATATAGACAAATTTATTATATATATTATTTGGGTTTTATATGGACATGCAGCTCTATTTACACTTAACGGATCACATTTTATTAATCTATAAATATGTACAAAGACAGTGTGTTAAAGTGCAAACACTCCGAGACGCCTTAGGTGCAATTTACGACCTACATTATTCCAAGATGATGAGACCTATTGTGAAAAATTTGAAAGCGTTTTGAATAAATGCTCATTAGATATTATGGTTTTGACAATTGAATACCTACAGAAGACTATGCATGACCTTAAGGAACATATTCATTCTATTGAGACCCAATTGTCTGCCCTATTGCCAACCACAGATTGGGCTAGTCTAAAAGAAAAATCTGAAAATAATTTAAGGGAGTATGGCCAATATATTGAGAAGAAAAAAAAAGAAAAATTCTTACGAGATACAGAGGATTATACAAATCAGAGAGTTTATAGATGGCGAGACTCCTCTTTAGGCAGTTTTGGAAGGGACCGATGACCCTCTTACGAACAGGGACAATCCACTTCAGGGAGCGAGTACAACAGTTATTCACGTCGTCAACCTTTTTTAAGGGGACAGGAACGGAAGGTTTATTCAAAAAGACGAGGAGGATTAGATGGAGCAATATCCAAAGAAAATTTGATACAATGTCGGACGCGATCACAAGTTTAAATACTGAGGATAACTTAGTGATAAATATTTCATCAATTAATCTATCTCCCTCAGATTTGAACCTCTTACAAAGAGGTTTATCAATTTGCCCTACCCCTCTTTTTGACTCGTTCAAATTTGAACAGGAACTCAGATACTTTTACCAGACTTTACGTTTAAAGGTACATTTTGGTTCTGGTTATGATGTTTCAAATGAAGGGGATCCTTCAGTTGTTTCTAGTGCAATTTCAGTTAAAACACTGGGACTGAGAACTAATAGTACCTTTAACCCTCCAAGAACTTCACATGGTATTGAGGCAGTGATTTCCCTAATAGACAATGATATTCGTAAGGTTTTGTCAGAACGAAATAAGATGCATTTTCATGACAATTTGAGTAAGGAAGAAAGAAGGGCTTTATCTTCTCTCCAGAAAAATAAAGAAATAATATGCAAACCAGCGGACAAAGGTGGAGCCCTGGTGATTATGGATAGGCATATGTATGTAGAGGAAGTACATCGTCAATTATCCGACATATCTACATACCACAAATTAGATAGGGATCCTCTACCTAATATCAAGAAAAGGATACAGGAGGTATTGGATGAATATTTATTGAAAAAAGTTATTGACCAAACTACTTACAAGTATCTACAGATGCAACATCCAAAATGTCCTGTATTCTACATACTCCCGAAGGTTCACAAATGTTTGGAAAAACCACCAGGTCGCCCAAATGTGGTGTCCACTGACTCAATTTTCAGTCCGATTGCCAAGTTTCTAGAAAAAATCTTAACACCTTTGATTAAAGCTTTGACATCATTTATTTTAGATACCTCTCACTTTTTACAGGTAATTAGAGACATTAAGAACATACCCACTGATACTTTACTAGTCTCATTTGACATAGTGAGTTTATATACATCGATTGAACATCAGGGGGGTCTATTAGCAGTTTCCAAATTATTGAGATATTCTAATCTCAATGGGGAGGAACAAAGGTTCTGTTTGGAACTATTGACTATTATTCTGACTCAAAATTACTTTCTTTGGGGTGATGATTACTATAATCAAAGGAAGGGCACAGCCATGGGCTCGAACGTCGCCCCGCCATATGCAAACACCTATATGATCGATTTTGAGGAAACTCATGTCTATACTACAGGATATTTTTGCGATCAGATATTGATATGGAGGCGTTATATTGATGATGTTTTTTGCATATGGCGGGGCGACATCGATAGCCTACATGCATTTCTTGGACTTTTGAACTCTTTTTCTAGTGGACTGCAATTTACAATGGAGTTTGACGTTTGTCAGCTCCATTTTCTGGATACCTTGGTGAAGAAGGATGAGTGTGGAAATTTATCCACTGACATCTATTCTAAACCTACGGATAAAAACAGCTTGTTGGATTTTAGGAGTTGCCATCCTAGGAACATCAAGTACTCTCTACCTAAGTCCCAATTGGCTCGGGTACGTCGTATTGTGTCGGAACCAACCCTGCAGAAATGTAGACTGGAGGAGATGGCTGATAAGGAGGAGACATTATCCTGAACACACTTTGACAACAACACAAGATGAAGTTAGGGACCAATTATGTCAGGCAAAACCATCAAAACGCATCTCGTTCATCAGTACACATCATCCAATGATGAACAAGATATATCAATGCATTAGGAGGAGATGGCCTCAACTGGGTGAACATTATCCCTCAGTTGAGGAGTTTACGCATCCTGTAATGATTTGCTCGAGACGTCCAAAAAATATTTGAGACTTCCCAGTGAGAGCGGATTTTGGTTCCACCATGACTTCAACAGTACAAAGCACACTTTCTAATCCCAGGAATGGGACTTATGCCTGTTTACATTGTGCACATTGTGCCAATGTTATCAGAGGAGAGTTCGTATAACATCCACATACAGGTAGAAGAATACCCATTAGAGGTTTCTTTACTTGTGATTCATCAGCAGTGATTTATTTGTTGAAATGTCCTTGTGGTCTCATTTATGTAGGTGAAACGATGCAAAGAGCAAAAGACAGAATTGCCTGTCATAAATCTACAATACGTTGCCAGAAAAATTGGCTACCGGTTCCAGCGCATTTCATACAGGCAAAACACTCAGTGGCACAATTGCGTTTTCAAATTGTTGAACAGGTCAAACGTCCCCGTAGGGGAGGAGACCAAGTTAAATTATTGAGAGAGAGGGAGTCATGGTGGATCCACCATTTGGACACTTTAACCCCTAGAGGCCTAAATCGAGAATGTGATTTTTCAATTAGATAATATCTTCATATAGATCAGGACCATTTACAAGATTAAATGATAGGAGATTCTGCGTTAGTTATAAGTTGGCTATTGTAAAAGGTGTACACTTAGGATATTATTGTAATAGAATAGTTGATGTATGTAGTTTTGCATTTTAACACACTGTCTTTGTACATATTTATAGATTAATAAAATGTGATCCGTTAAGTGTAAATAGAGCTGCATGTCCATATAAAACCCAAATAATATATATAATAAATTTGTCTATATGATTATTCTCTCTAAAAAGATATTTTGAGTAATATGCTGATATGTATAACTTCTGTACTTAATCCTTAATACTATCTGCAGATATGTATAACTTCTGTACTTAACCCTTCATACAATCTGGGGATTAAGATAACAACAACATATTTCAGTACCAATAGATTTATTTTAGCCCAAAAACCACAACATATAACTTTTGTTGATTCATACATACGCTGATATATCATGAGTGCCTGTATATTACAGCCTACAGTGTTTACCGATTCGCGCATGCGCTGTACTTATTGTAAGGGCGGAAGTTGTATTCAACATGCCCTTTAGTGACACACGTCCGGGATTCCGAACGGCGCATGCGCGGTGGGTATTTAGAGACGCCAAGCTCCGAATGGAGCGCGGCGTTTGCATCTTCTACCTTACTGAGCTGCGGCCAGTGTTCCTGTTACCCATAACCCGCCGGTATGTATATTTATATATTCCTGTATGTATAACTGGGATAAAACTAATGTTATTATGGACTTTGTCTCTAAGTCTATTAGGCTATATAAAATTATACATATAATCTTAGTAAGCTACAATGTGATGATTTTTCAGGTAGTTTTGCTTATATCATGATATATCTTTTATATCATTGTAGGTTCCATAACTTTATATCACGAGAGGTATGTTTCATTATGATATCTTTTGTGGAGTTTGTGGGCTTTGGAAATGCACCTCTATATGTTGTTATGTCTACAGCATAATTTTGTATGGTGTGTTTACTAATACTGCATGTCTACGGATAACATTTATACGTTGTATGCTATATGTTAATTTATTGTAAATTGTTATTGTTTTGTTATGTGTTGTGACGTCAGTAATTTTGTATTTGTTATATGTTTTCAGCGACACATCTGATGAAGGTCTTAACTGGACCGAAAACGTTTATGTCTAAGTTGGTCGCTTTAAAATAAATTTATACGATTTGATTAAGCATTTGATTATGATTAATCTTTTATGCGGGTACATACTAGCAGTGGATCTTGTTACTTATGTACATATCCAGCATTTGTGAATAAAACCAACAGAAGGTGTCAAGCAACTGATATTATATAGTGAATTTAATGTCAGGATCCAGGGCTGGTGGCGTGCACTCATTACTATTTTGATGCTGTTGATGAACTTTTGCTTATAATCGTTTGGATTGGTCAGCGTGCATCGGTTTGAATCTTTTGGATTTTTCTTTTTTTCATTACCATGACTTCGGCACCCAATGTTTTTTCTTATACAGAGGATGATGTTGGAAGGATACTACAAGGTATTTCAGGGGATATTTCTTTCTTAAGTGCTCCATCTTTGATTAATGTCAAGAGACAGTGGGAAAATGAACAGCGCAAGTTTGTGTCCACACAATTACATTTATTGACTATAGGAGCCTACTACAAAGCAGACCGCATCCCAAGGGGCATGAGATCACATCTTACACCTAGTCTCTTTGTGAATAATGAGGATTTTTATCAAAAATTTATACAGATTACTAACAAATTTGCACGTGATGTTATGCTACTTAACATGGATTTTCTTCAGAAGGAACTTAACAACATTAATTCCAAGATTCAAGAATTTGAAGATATTTTGTCATCATTGTTAGTGGGCGAGGAGCTCCAAAAGTACAAGGAGGATTTTCAACAATCTCTAGCCAAGTTCAAATCCGATCTTGAAGGCTCTAAGAGACAAAAGTGGCACCGTGATATGGAGGACTATAAAACAGGTCGTATAATTAATTGGCAGAAACCTCAATCTAATCGCATGTTTCATCAACAGAGGAATCCACAAAAGAGGAAAGTGCGACCGTCGAACTCTGATACTGATGGACAAGATACACCCCTTTTTTTTAGGTCTGGATTCCCCTTCTTTAAACGGACAAGAAGAGGGTGTAGGAAACACACCCACCATTTCAAAAAAAAGACCCCACAGAGAAAAGAGGGAGAAGTTTCCTTCAATGAACAAACAGAAGAATCGAATTTAGTGGTAAATATTTCCTCCTATACATTATCTGATCTAGAATTGCGTGTGTTAAACAAGGGTCTATCCTTCTGCCCCTATGAGTATACTGATTGGATTCAATTAGAAATGGATCTAACTGAATTTTTTCGCAAAGTGAAGCTTAAACTGTTTTTTTCAGATGTTAAATCTTCTGTTAATACTTCTGATGTTTCTGAGGACTGTGTGAAATATGACATTAGGTTTAAAGATATGGGTTTAAAAAAAAGCAGTAATTTTGTTCCTCATACTAACAACTCTATAGTTACTGCCTTTGAATCCACTGTGAAATCAGGAGTTCAGAAGATACGTGATAATGTATCGGAGTTTAATATGTTGCAACATAATTTGACTAAAAATGAGAAGGCTGCCATTAAATCCCTGACCCAGAATAAAAACCTGACAATTAAGCCTGCAGACAAAGGCGGTGCAATTGTTTTAATGGACACATCTGATTATGTTACAGAGATTAAACGACAACTTGATGATAGTGAGGTATACTTACCATTAGCATCTGATCCCACTTCTAGATTCCTTAAAAAACTACAAGATCTTGTTAATGTAGCTTTTGAACAGAATATCATAGATAAAGATTTGAAAGATTATCTTATTGAAAAATGTCCTACTGTCCCAGTGATATATTGTCTTTCCAAGATTCACAAATCACTTCACAATCCCCCAGGCCGCCCCATTGTTTCAGGTCAAGTGTCTATTTTTTGTCCAGTTGCCAGATTCTTAGACAATATATTGAGGGTTCATGCTTATTCAGCGAGATCATTCATAAAAGATACTACAGAATTTTTGAATAAGATACATGACATAAAAAATGTTGATACAGATGTGTTGGTCTCATTTGATATCAAGAATTTATAGACCTCCATTAATCATTCTAGGGGTATTTGTACTTTAGGCAAATTTTTGGATACTACAGATTTATCCCCACACCTGAAACAATTCATTCTGGAATTACTGGGATTTATTCTTACTGAAAATTATTTTTGTTTCCAGAATCAATTTTATGTTTAATGCAGGGGTACGCCATGGGCTCTAATGTGGCGCCGACGTACGCTAACATGTTCATGGCCCACTTGGAGGAGGAGTCAGTCTTTGTATCTCACCATTTCAGACATGTGGTCTGCTGGTTGAGATACATAGATGACATTTTTGTGGTGTGGAGAGGCACTTCTGTACAGTTGGAAGATTTCTTCTTCCTAAACAAAATGGATCCTGACATTAAATTCACTATGTCATCATCCAATGTTGAGATTCAATTTCTTGATACACTAGTTCAGAAAAAGGATAATAGATTGATTACAGATATCATGACCTTAAACATAATGCTGATGATCTTAGATTTATGATTATTGATCATGTACCTACTCCTAAACGGGGGGGAAATCGTAAATTAGCCTTAAAATATAGAGAGTTGAAATGGATTCATAAGTTAAATACTTTACAACCCACGGGTTTGAATTTGGAGTTTAAGGTGCTTCCTCAGATGATGTGTCGTTCCAATTAAAAAATTCCTTCTTAGAGTTATATCCCCTTGTTCTACTGTTAGATTTTCTCCCGGGGTTCTTTGTGGTTCCACAAAACATTTTTTCTCTGTATAATTGGTACAAATAGTGCTTTATATATTTTTATATAAATTGTTTTTTGTTTTATTTTTTTAATTGAAAGTCTAATTATTTTTTCATTAATTTTTATTTTCTTTTATTTTTAGAATGTAATACCACTGGACTGGATCATCTGCCGCCACTGTTCCAATTGAGTCTTTTGGATTTTTCCGGCTGTTGGTGAAATATCTGGAGTTAGGCATGTGTTTTATTGTGCAAATGTCTTAGGGAGTATAGCGCTGTCATATTATGAATATTGCGCCCCTATCTTGGCGTCTGTTGTGGCTTGACAGTGGCTTGGTCATTAATTTGAACGAGTCATTGACGAGCCCCTTTGCGTTGATGTTATGCCCTGGGTTATGCTTGGGGTGTTATGTTGATGCATAAGGTGACAGACTACCTATTTTAGGGTTAATAATGTTTCCCTTCCATGACCGCACGTATGACTTGATCATTTATTATACTCTGCCAGATAATCTACATGGTAAAACTGAGTGTTTTAGATCATAGTTTCCAACACTACTTTTAGCCTATCAACTCCGTTTAAGCATGGGTTTTTTGTTTATGTTTGATATATGCTTCTCACTACGTGTGTCCCATGCAGCACACGCATGCGTTTGGGTTTTTTTTGTCCTTGCGATAACTCATTTTTATTCATCGGGAAATGCCGTGATTCTTTCCTTCCCGGTTTCTTTATGGCCATTATGCCGGGCCGGGGTCTTGCTTGTCCGTGCATGCGTAGTTCGTTCTCTAGGACGCTGGAACAGTGTGCTGTGCGCGATCCAGTTCGAGTGAGTAATATTATGTATAATCAAGCTGTCAATCGTTTCACCTGTAATTTTCTAGAGGTAATCACCTTGATTATCATGTCGTTCATGATCGTGAACACTTTTTTATATATGATTATTAGCACTTCATGGCACTTGATTTGTGATTTGCTCTGTATGTACACATTGTTCTTTTTATATACACTTGGTACTGTAAACTACTGTAATTCTTTGTAAACACTGTGAGTGTTCACTTGTTTAATTGATGAGGGTCACTTCCTATATATGCCACTTTTTGCACTTTTTGGGTCAGCTTGAAAAAGGCTCAGTTCAGGGCCGAAACGTTGCTGTTACTTTGGGTACATTAAACCTATATTTTTGAAGTGCTGCCTCCGTATTTTTTTTTTTTTAATAGATAAAACAGGGTCATGTGATTTTAGCAGCCAATGAGATCCCTACACCCCCCACTGGTGACCTTCACCCCCTTCTGTGCTCTGTGCTGATTGGCTGCCAGCTAAAAGTATAGGAAGCTGTGAAAATGGCGCGCTATAACTCTGTGTTCACGATTTTTAATCAGATTTTAAGGAAATTTTGCAATTGGTTTGTATTACCTAAATCATTTAGCAGCTATTAGCGAATCTGTAAGTATCTAGAGATAAATCTGAAGCCTTGGGTCAAGGCACACCCCCCTTTGTGATTGGCTGTATAATATTTAGTTCAACCCTGGTTGGGACACGCCCCCTGTGTTGTAAATGGTTGCCTGCACTTATGAGATGTGTAAAATGAAACTGAAACTAGCTAACTCAGCTTACTGTGCTGGCTGCTATCTGTGTTTGTGTAATAAACCCTGCCTGAGTTATCTATGCTCCTCTCCCAGTGACAATTCTATGTGAAGGATCTCTGCAATTACTGAGTCTCCAGTTGCTATATTCATTCTCCCCCATGTAACACAGCCTTTTACACTCTGCTCCCCCCTCTACCTTCTGCCTGATAAAAGAGGGGGGGGGTGCAGAGTGCATTTCTCAGGTTTGTTTAATCATTTCAGGCTATATGTATAACTTTTTACAGCAACACAGATGTTCTGTTTACAAGGATTGCTTGTGGAGGGTGGTGACAGCTCTCCAGACATGAGAACTAACCACTGCTCACTCCACACTCCTCCCACTGCTCTCCCGATCAACTGGGCAGAGAGTAAGCATGCCGAAATGATGCATACGTACACGTAATTTCTCCTCTCACCCGTCTCCAGGTGCAGCATCAAGGATGAGGAGAGAGTCCAGAAGTATATTACAGAGAAGGATTAATAATACAGGAGTGCAGGAACCTGAAGACCTTTGCAGACCCCCTGGCAGTCTGTCGCGGACCACAGGTTGAGAACCCTGGTTTAGTCCATTCTATTTTCACACTGGTATGATATCTGTGAGAAATATTCTCAGAAATCCCCTTCAAAGTAATGTGTGTTAACCTTCACAGATGCCTCTACAGTGATCAGGAGTTTTCTAGTAAGAAGAAGAATAACTGCAAGATGACATTACACAGAGGGTATGTTGTTGTATGTGACTATGCAGAATCAACTGCTGCCAGCAATGTACACACAAGTCTGCATAGGAACTCTATGCATAACACAATAGGATATTTTGAGTCAAGACTATTTGCTTTAGATTTTTATTTATTTTAGGTTAAGTGGGGCAAAACAAAAGTTGTTGAAATGGTTTGTGTATTCGAACGCACAGAGCTAATGACACAGTCACTATATACCGTGTTTCCCCGAAAGTAAGACCGCCCTGAAAGTAAGACATAGCAGAGATTTTGTTGAATTCCCTAATATAAGGCACCCCCCGAAAATAAGACATAGCGGAAATCATTGCTGCAGCTCCCCATACACAGGACTGTCTCTGAGGGCAGGCAGTGAGAAAGGTGGGGTGGGTGGGTGGGTGTTCCCAAACCCTGCCAACCCCGAGAAACAGCCTGGGACATATTGTCTCAGCAGAGGGGTGAAGGACCTGTGCAGGGAGGTCATGTGACTGTGATGTCACCACAGGTCCCAAACATTCCAGGACAGGAGATAGAAGGTGTAAAAGTAAGTGAGGATGGGGGGGGGGGTAGAACAGAGCAATGACACTGACACACACACAAATCACAGGATGCGATGGGGCATGCTGGAACTTCTAGTTCCCACAAGTCCTAGCATGTCACATTTTTCCATCCTTTGAGATAAGTCACTGCAGCTTCCATACAATGTCCTTTACATACCCATACCTATGGTTTTGTGACTCTGAACTTTAAATATAAATATATATATATTTTAATATATAAAATATATATATAAAAAATATAAACACATACGCACACACTAGTATACAAGCTATAATTTATTCAAAGAAAAATAGGACATCCCCTAAAAATAAGACATAGCACATCTTTAGGAGCAAAAATTAATATAAGACACGGTGTTATTTTCAGGGAAACAGGGTAGCATGACTTATTCAGACACTTAGGAGACATTTAATAAACATTAAGGACCTTGTTTAAAGAGTTAACGTGACAATTTGAGTAATTCAAGACCAACTTTAACAATAAGGGACCAGAGCCAGCTGCCCTGTTCCGGCTCACAAGATGTAACAAGTCCATATACCTGCTGTAGTCTAGAAAGGAGAGTGTAAGGACTAGTTCACACAGCTTATTGCCGACGTAATTGCGGGAACAGATTTCGCCCCGCAATTACGCCATCAGCCGTGCAGCGGGGGAGGGGCAAGCAACTCGCCGGCACCATAGACATGCATTATTGACGGCGCGTACATGCCGTAAATAATTGACATGTCACTTTCTCCCCGCTCGGCAAATACGGGGGAGAGGAGACGGGAATTTCCCTAGTTTTTCATGAGAACTATGGATTACCATAATGACAGAGACGGATTTCAGCCGTACTGCAGCGCAAATATGGCGCGCAGTACGGCTGAAATCAGTGCCCAAATCAGCCGTGTGAACGACCCCTTATGGTATGATTTAGGAATACTCTGGAGTAAGTACATCTGGTAAAGGGTGGTGGTAGGTATTGTATGCAATGTTTATTAGCTCTCTGTATTACACTATTCGAACACAGTGCTGCACAATCGGGGGAACTTGTATGACAAGACGTGGTTCATATATTTGCTGCTTAAATGGGCAGTGTGTTGTGTGCTATTTCTTTGTTCACACTGTGGCATTATTTAAGTAATGTTAGGAATATAAAATTCAATATCCAGCTTTGAATAGTTAAGGAACATACTTGCTCAATTTACGTAGATAGGCTGAAGAAACGGCAATTGGAATCTTCTAGTACATCTATGCTCCTACAACCTATTTTTCCTTCTTCTTACCTCCCTCTTTCCCTAATTTGGTATGTATTTATATGGTAATTGTAACCATTAACCCTTTCATTAAAGAATTTAAATGGTACTGTATTTGTATAGATTTATGTTCTCTGTATGGCATATGATGACACTATTCGACATCTTACAATATCTAATGAATATTTCTTATTCATGTAACAATTAGACTTGTAAAAATATGCTTAATATGCCAATTGTTATTATCGTGTTCTGAAAAAATTCAATAAAAATCTATTGTTGAAAAAAAAAAGAATATTTACTCCTTGAGACGTTCGTTTGTGCCATTTCTACCAGGTCCAGACTGGCAGTCTGTCCTGCCGGGCAAATTCCAGGTGGGCTGCTCTGCGATCAGAGCGATCAGTGAGAGTTCTCAGCAGGGCCCTCATTTCTGCAGGTCAGATCGCCACACAATGCTAGCCCCCCCTCCTGCTTCATTGTGTCTCTATCAGTGAGACAGCAGGGGAGAACTTTGTATTTGTTTACCAAAACTGCTTCCCTGCTCCTGTGGTCCTGATGAGCTGGATCTCAGTCTTTTATAAATTACTTAACATCTGCATGGGGCCAGGTGAATATAGAGACTGCCCTGATATGACACACCATGGCTAGTAATGATGTGTCTAGCATGTGAGGGGTGAATGCGGGATGTGTCTTGCGTGTAAGTGGTATATGTGGAATGTGCCTGCCATATGAGTGGCATATGCAGGATGTGTCTGGCATGTGAGTGGCATTTGCGGAATGTGCCTGACGTGTGAGTGGCATATTCTGGATGAGTCTAGCGTGTGATTGCCGTATGCGGGATGTGTCTAGCATGTGAGTGGAATATGAAGGATGTGTCTAGTGTGTGAGTAGTGTAGTGCGGGATGCCAACCAGGTTTTTTTTTTGTCGCTTTGCTATCCCAAAAATGTAAATATAAAGTGATCAAAAAGTCAAAGTTATCAATGTCTGTAAAAGATCTATTAATATATAACCTTAAGTATCCTACATGGTGAATACCATAAAAAAATACCCATCGCCAAAAGTACAGGGTGTTTTTGGTTGGTTTGCCTCCCCAATAATTGAAATATAAGGTGATTTAAAAGTTACAGGTATCCAAAAATTGTATCAAGGAAAACCACATTCCAGTCTGAAAAACAAACCCTCATACAGGTCCATAGACTGAAAAATAAAAAAAGTTATTGGTCTCAGAAAATGGTGTGGCTAAGCAAATTAAAAAAAAAAAAATTCAGAACTCTGCGGACCTGCACATAAAGATAACGTCATTTATACTTCACCTCCCCCCAAAAAATGGCATATTTGAGTTTTTCCCTATAGTTAACATATTTTAGAGAGTGGTGAATGGTGTAGCAAAGTAAAACAACATTTGTCGTAGTATGCATTGTGCACCACTATTTTTCCGTGATATTGGAGGATGGGAGTTACATTGTGGGCTTCTGTGTTTCGAGTGCCAGGGCTGCTTTTTGATCCCAGTCAGGCCCTGATTTATTCAGAAACTATGTGGCAACTTGTGTGATATTATTTGGACAAAGTTCATACAATTTTTTAAT
>JAODAL010067102.1:0-17453 GCA_025379985.1 Phyllomedusa bahiana
AGAGAAAAAAATTTGGGCCTCCCCCCAAGCCCCAAATTAGAAAGCAAAAGATGGCAGTTTTTGGCCCCCATAGAATTTCCCTTCATGAGATAAAAGTGCCACCAAGGAAAAAAATTATATTCATCAAAAAATGGGTGACCAAAAGGATAAAAATACAAACCCCTGGAATGTCACTGAAACTCCCCAAGTGATTAAAGGGCGGCAAGGCAACATTATGGGAAAACTTGTAACACGACTAAGTCGCAACTGCCAATTCGACGGCAGACCCCCTTTTTTTTGTAAGCACAAAGGAACCCTTTGTTCCCCAAAAAACCGGCACATTGCACCAATGCGTAAAAAGAACCCACCACTGGCACAATCGCCCCAAGGGGGACCCCCCCCCAAAGACAATGGACGTCGGGGGAAACTTTTTTTATTATTTTTGGAAAGCCATAAAAAATTTGGCTTAACCCGGACTCTATGAAAAGTTTTCCGACTGTCCCGGCCAGGATACCAATAAAACCCCCCTCCTCCAAAATACACCTAGCCCCGCTGAAAACTGCAATGGGACACTAATAATTTTTAATAAGTAGAAGAACCCTGTAAAGTTGAAATGGAAGTTTGAATCTTTAAAATTTCTAGCCCCCCCCTTTCCCCCCCTTTCCCCCTTTTTAATAACGTATCAAGTTGTTGTTTTAAATTGAAAACTTTTTCTCCCAATGGTTTCAGAAAAAGATTTGGGATTTAGGAAAACATTTTTGGAATTTTCCCTCAACTCCGTTCCACTAAAAGTGAAACCCTCCATACTTTTTCAACTGAAAGAAAAAAAACAGTTTTATTACAATTTTGTACTACAATCTTCACTTTTTTCATCCACATTTTCAGAAAGATCATCCAAAAAAAAACAGTGAATTTTTTCTTTAAATGAAAGTTCCAAATTTTTATTTTTCAAAAATATTTCGTGCTTGTCTTTTTAAAAAATCAAAAAATTTTCCAAAAATGATTCCAGTTTTAAGACAAAAAATTTATTTATGTCCTTTAAATTTGTAATAAATAAAAAATTGCCCTTTAAAACCAAAATTTAAGACCCATGAGAGTACCTTCAACCGGGCCCAGAAATTTGGGGTGAGGGGGGGGAAAGGTTCAAAACTCGATGGTGTCTTTGGGGGAGTTTTTGTTTTTTTTTTTTCCTTGTTTTCACCTTTTTTTTGTTTTGGTTTTGCCCCCTCTTCGGGTGGTTTTTGAAGATTTTTATTTAGATTTTTTGTAATATGAAGGTTTTTGATTTTGGCTATTGTGGAAGCTTAGATTTTCTGATCATTTGTATGCCTCATTTGAGTCCAACCCAAAAAAACAAAAGGGTTTCTTTGTTATTCCTTTCGCCACTGTTTTTCCCCCTCGTTTTTAATATGGTTTTTGGTAAAAATTTGGGTCAGGAACCTCCTGCCCCATTTTATACCTATTCTTGCTCTAAATCGTTAATGTCCCCATCAAATTTGCTTTTTTTTTGGCCATAATGCTTCCCCACTTAGAATTTTATCCTTAACTCGCTTAATCCGGGATAAGAAGAAAAATCTTTATATCCCCAATTTCTTGCTCTATATTTTTCAGATCTCTGGTATTTCTTTTTTATTTGACATCTTTAAATTTGTAACGTTTCCCTTAAATTGTAGAACAAGAGCTTAAGAGGGTTCCTTGCTTCACAAAATCCTCGGGGTATACGTCGTAGGATTTTTTTTAAAACGGACCTCTGGGAATCAGTTTTTTTTAATAGTTGGTAAGGGGGGTAACATCCCACCATACTGCATTTTTTGCGACATCGTTTTTTCATACGTTTTCAATTCATAGAAAAAACTACGCCCCTCTGATCCAATGCAGTTTTTTTTTTTGAAAAACCCCCCGCAGTTTTTCATCCTACCTTTTAGTATCCATAGTACGCAGTTTATACAACACTAGCGTTTCCCCCCAATTTAATTTTTTTGTTAAATACAAAAAATGGGGGAGCACGCAAAAAACAGGAAGCAAATACTTAACAAAGCAAGGGAAAAAAACCCGCTCACCTCCTAGTATTTAAATTAGCATAGCATCCACGTGCCAAATCTGCTCCCTTGACGCTTTTAAGTCCAGAGCAAAAGATAGAGTAATGGACCATCCAAAATAGAAAAAAAATATACAAATTTTTCGAAAAATTAAGGCAAACAGGGAATCAAAAAAAGCAAACCTGTGTACAACATGGGCAAGGGGCGGATGGAAAATAGGCTGACCTTTCGGGCCGGATAAGCCCTTAGTCTTAGCTACACCAAAATAAAATGCATCCTGTTAAGTAAATTTTAAAAACAATCATAATTAAAAAAATTATACACTTTTAAAACCTGACACCCACTTACCTGGGATATGGCCCAGGAATTACGGTAATGCAATCTATTTTTACAGTGACGGACACATATTCTTTTTTTTTTTTTTACTAACGTTGATTTACTAAATTTTTATTTTGTTTACAGTACTTTATTTTTTTATTTTAGAACTTTTTGCTTAGTTTTTTCCAAAAAGTTAAATTCTTCCACACGTGCAAAAGCACTACATACACCCCCTTGTCATAGTATTTTTCATACTTTACATGTGTTCAAGCACCAAAACTTACACACTCCATAGATAATAAAATAAAAATCTCACAATCATCCCAGAGACACCACTCGGCGTACGCTCTCCTGGCTTCTGAGAGCAATTCAGCCAGCGGTTTGGGCGATTCATTCCATCGCAGTCATCTCGTCCAAATCCTGGTGAACTGATATGAACTTCAGAAAATTTTGAGCCTCAAATACCTGAATTTATGGCCACCACTGGAATCCTTTTTGATGTAATAGGCCTCATCGAAAATTACTTTTTTAATGTCTTTTTCTCAGAGCAGTTTGTAGATGTCATGGTTGCCCAAACAACCTCACCCCCCAAAAATTTTTTATTCCCTGTAGACGCTGCAGAAATGATGACATTTTGGGGTCTTGTTTGGTATATGAGCATAGTGAAGAAGCCCAACATCAGGCAGAACTGGTGTAGTGTTCATTTTTTACAGTACTCCATTTTACCGCCATACAATGACTTGTACGTGCTTCGAGCACACCCAAGTTTTTCCATTACATTGATAATGCCCAGTGCCCACCCCAAGATGACTCTACATATGACCGACTGCCTGTTCAAAGTTCGGCCTGTATTAAATCATTTTTGGCCCAAAATTTTCAGTGGTCACACCGCAAGGAATTTTGTTTGGGGGACTAGTCCCCCCTTCATTTTGCAATACATCCCATACGAGAACCCCAGGGAAAACCCAGGCTTTAGATTTTATGAAGGAGAGGACACCCAGACCCTCAGAATGCCCCTCCTCTGAAAATAAGTGGAAAGCTAGTGTGGAATTTGGTACATCTACTGCTGTTTAAAAAAGGGATCACTTGTTGTGGAAACTTTACTCCAGCTTTCTGTCGTTAAAATTTTTAATCAACCCCTTTAAAAGGGGTTTTGCCACGAATAAAAATGAGTTGGGAAACTTTCAAATTAAATAATAAACATTTTCACCATTTATTATTTTTAAAAATCTGCCCCGTTTTTTCTTTACTGCCCTTTTAGTGAGCCTTGTTTACAGCTCGTCTCCAGGGATACGACCAGGGCTCAGAGCTCCTCAATCCTGGTGGCACATGCCAGACATAACCTCTCCTCCCCAGACAGCTAACTGAGTGTTCAACCCCCCAGGTGTTGTCATTCTACTCCTGTCCCCTATGCTCCTTATTAATTAGTGAAACAGTGCAAATAAATTAAAAAAGGAACCTCAATGAGCTATGTGTATTGATAAAGAAACAAAAATCCACGGGTTTGGTTCCTGCAGGGATTTGAACCTAGGACCCTTTTGTCGGGAGGTAAAAAACATTACCCCCTAGGCTACAGTGTAGTACTTGTACCTCTGTAAAAAAATAAACCTTTCTTTGACTAGAGAGAGGAAAGGACTGGTGATGTCATCCTGCTGGGTCACATGATATGCAATTCAAACAAATCACACATGCCCCCTTCTGAGCACACAGAGCTGAAGAGCTGGATGCAGAAGCTATGAAATGAGATCGTGGCAAAACCCCTTTAACGCTGAGGCCTGTTTTTTTTTTTCACGTTCGTTTGTCCCTCTCAGTCTTCCCAGAGCCATAACTTTTTTATTCTTCCACCTACACAGACGTATGAGGGCTTTTATTTTGCGGGATAAGATATACTTTCTAATGATGTTATTCATATTACCATAGAATAAACTGGGAGACTGCAAAAAATTTCTAAGTGGGGCAAAATGTGAAAAAAAACTTACTTGCGCCATGTTTGCAGGTGTTTTGCTTTTACGGTATTTAATCTTCGATAAAAATGATGTATTATCTGTATTCTGCAGGTTGACATGAATCCGGCAATACCAAACATGTATGGTTTTTGTTATGTCTTGGTACCGTAACAAAATTCCAAACATTTACTATTTTTTAAACTTGCGCCGTGACGCCATTTTCTGCGACCAATAACTTTTTTATTAACACCTACGGATATAAATGAGGGGCATTTTTAGCGGCTGAAGTGTACTTTTTCTTGATATCAGTTTGGAATATATGCGACTTTTTTGATTACATTTATTCCAATTTTAAGGGGATGCGAAATGAAATAAAAACCCGAAATTTTGGCATTTGGATTTTTTTTCTTTTATGGTGTTCAGCGTACAGGATAAATGAGGTCATATTTTAATCGGACTTTTTTGCACGCATACCAAATCTGTGTAACTTTTTTTATTATTTTAGTTTTTTATTTGCAAAATGGCGAAAGGGGGTGATTTGAACTTTTAATATATACAGGCAGCCCCCGACTTACATCGTTCCGACTTACGTCTGTCCCCTAGTTACGAACGGGGACCTCGGAACGATGCAAGCCAGGGACACTTCAGCTTTACTCTTCTGTGAGTCATGTATAGCTGAAGACCGAGTAGCTGACAGCGTCCGGGCGCTGCTGTGGCCCGTGCGCTGTCAGCGATCTTTGCAGCTGTATGCGACTCCTGGGAGTGCATACAGTTGACTCTCCGGTCCCCGTTGGTGTCCGGGCACTGCCATGGCCCGGGCACCTGCGGAGATTGCTTCGGCTGTATGCGACTCCTGGGAGCGCATACAGCCGAAGACTCTATTGCGGAGCAGAGAGCGAGCACTCCCTGCTCCGCATTAGAACTCCAGAAGGCCGCAAGCAGACCTGTGACCTTCCGGAGTCTCTGGCACAGGCAGCTGTGCAATGTCATCACGCAGTCTGCGCGGCCTGATGACATCACCGGCCTGTGCCAGAAGACGGAGAGCGGAGAGAAGATGGAGCCACAGGTAAACCTTGGAGCAGCGGGAGAGTGAGGTGAGTATTTGTTTTTTTTGAGTAAGCCCTATCTATACCTGCATATGAGGGGACCTATACCTGCCTATTACGGGAAAAATACCTGCCTATAGGCTGCCTACGGGGGAAAATTACCTGCCTATAGCTGCCTATGGGGGACAAATACCTGCCTATACCTGCCTATGAGAGACAAATACCTGCCTATACCTGCCTATGGGGGACACATACCTGCCTATGGGGGACAAATACTTGCCTATAGCCTGCCTATACCTGCCTATGGGGGACAAATACCTGCTATTTGCCTGCCTTATACCTGCCTATGGGGGACAAATACATGCCTATAGCCTTCCTATACCTGCCTATGATGGACAAATACCGCCTATACCTGCTATGGGGACCTATACCTGCATATGAGGGGACATATACCGGATATGGTGGAAATATACCTGCCTATACCTGCTATGGGAACATATACCTGTCTATAATTACACACCATACATGTACTAAATATATTGGTTCCGACTTACATACAAATTCAACTTAAGAACAAACCTACAGTCCCTAACCCGTATGTAACCCGGGGACTGCCTGTATATATATTTTTTCACTTTAACTTTTTAAGTTTGAGTTCCCTAGGCCTCGATCGTTTCTACAACCTAATGCATTGTATACACAATGCATTAGGGTGTACCAATGGCGATTTCCCCACTTCCTGCCTGGGGATGGAAGTGGGGAAATCGAAAACATGGCAGCAATGGAAGCCTTCAAAAGGCTTCCAGCTGCCATGTTCACCAATTGGAACACAGCGATCTCACCGCTGATGTCCCGATCGGAGTAAGAAACGGCGCCGTTTCTCATTGAATTAGACAATGTGGCCGTCTAACACCCAGCGGCTATGTAGCGGGGTTGCGATGCAATTTCACTACAAAGCCCCTTACCGGCACTATGACGTAATCATACATCATATGTCGTTAAGGGATTACATTTTCCTTGAGGGTTGTACTCTCTAACATGGGGTAACACTAGAGTGTTTAATAATTTTAGTTAATATCACAGCATGTGCAATAGTCACCACATGCTGTGTAATTCACCAAAATAGGCGGCTATGTCTTCTCTAAGGCTTGTAAAGGTGGCCAGCTAAATACTAGGGTGACATGTGGGCTGTCCCGAGAATTTTGAGACATGGCAATAAATTTAGAAATCTAATTTTTCACTTTTGCGCAAGACATACCAATGTTATTGTGCAGTAACATAGCATAATCTGGAAAAATGTCAGTTTGCATTTTTTGCCTTTTTAATGCACAGTAAGATCTGGGAATTAAATTTATGAAACACCTCTAGTAAAAATTTTAATAACACTCTTAAAATTTTCCTTTAGGGCATGCACTTTGTGAAATGGGGTAACTTCTGGGCATTTCATAATTTTAGCTCATATCACAGAATGTGCATTTAGGTGAAATTGGACTACAGGTTTTGGGGTTCTTTTTCTCCTACATTCCCAGTGACCATAAAAAATGCGGGGATAAAAGTTAGATTTATTGGAAAAATTGTTTTATTTTTATGGTCTAATTCTAAAAATTTCTGTTGAACACCTGTGGGGTATACTTACTACATTCCTCAATGAATTTCTTGAGGAGTATAGTTTCTATAATGGGGTCTCTTTTAGGGTGTTTTTTTTATTTTTAGCACCTTTAGGTTTCAGCAAACTTGCTATAGTGCCTACAAAATATTGCAATAAAATTGTAGCTCCAAAATCCACCAGATGCTCCTTCAATTCTGAGGTCTGTGGTTGAATCAAATAAAATACTAAGGCCACATATGGTATTTTTCTAAAAACAGCATATTCAGGGAAACTAATATTGAGTTGTGTTTCTTTGTTAACATATATCACTGACAAAAAAAATAGGGATATTTGGCTTTTGATTGAGATTTTCATGATGAACATAAAATCTATTAAACTTTTTTAAATTAACTAAATGAGACATTCTCTTAATTTAAGATTGCATATGTCCAACTTTCCAGTGTTTCAGTACTTTTTGCACAACTTCTGATCTCTAACAAGGAGCTTAATGGAAAAATTCACAACAGGTGTTTGTTCCCTGAATCGCCCAATAAATGTAGGGAATCAATTTGAATTGTAATTTAAACACTTCTCCTCATCATGCTGTTCACATTTTGACATCATGAGATCAAGACAAAATCAACATCAATTGATCAACAGTACCTCATCATTGTGAGGCTTCAAGCAGGATGCTCTCAGATGGAAGTGGCCACTGAGCTTGGAGTGTCACAGAGTGTCATCAGCAAGTTGCAACAGAGATGGAGAGAAACTGGAAGAGGCACAGAAAGGCAAAGAAGTGAACGTCTTTCGGCTCCAACACACACTGATGACTGCTTCATTGTAAGCACTGGCCTGTAGAACCGGATGATGAATGTCACACAACTCCAGGCACGATCATGAGAGGTAAGAGGCAACCAAGTGTCATATCAGACCATTCATAACCATTTACTTTAGTGTGGTCAGGGTGCTAGATGACCTGACCACACCACCAGGCACAGGCATCAACGTCATGTATAGACCAGGGATCATATATGCAGGACGAAGGGTAAGTGGTCCTCAGTGCTGTTCAGTGATGAAAGTCGTTTTACTCTGAGCAGAAATGATGGCCGCCAACGATGCTAGAGACGTAAAGGAAAGCACTATGCATCAGCCAGGTCTGGTAGCGGTCAGGTACCCTTGCCGGTCATCTAGCATGCAGACCACGCTGATGTAAACTGTTATGAATGGTCTGATATGACACTTCATTGTCTCTCACCTCTCTTAATCATGCCTGGAGTTGTGTTGCATTCATCATCAAGTTCCACAAGGCGTTGTTAACAATGAATTGGTCATCGGTATGTGATGTAGCCGAACGACGTCCACTTCTTAGCCTTTCTGTTACTCTTCCAGTCTCTCTGTAGTTCTGTTGCAACCTTCTGATGACACTCTGTGACACACTATGCTCTTTGGCCACTTGAGAGCGTCTGAGAGCATCCTGCTTGAAGCCTCGCATGTCTAAGTACTGTTGATCAATTGTAAGGTGCTCTCTTGGTCTCATGATGGCAAAATGATGAGTAGGACTGTTTAAATCCCAATTCAAATTGATCCCCTAAATGTATTGGACGATTCAACACCTGTTGTGAATTTTGCCATTAAGCTCCTTGTTAGAGATCAGCAAGTTGTGCAAAAAGTACTGAAACATTAAACGGTTGGACATGTGCATTCTAAAATGAAGAGACAGTTAATTTAGTTCTTTTAATAATTTTTTCAAGAAATGAAATTTTAACCATATGCCAAATGTCCCTAACTTTTTGTGAGTAGTGTATTTAATTTTGCGATTTTAGCTCCACTTTTCTTTAATTCTTGTTTAATACCTAAAGAACTGACTCTTTCTAAATGCTATTTTAAATGCCTTGAAGGGTTTCTTAAATGGGGTGATTTATGGGGGTATCTAATATACAGGCCTTTCAATTCTACATCTGAAATGAAGTGATCCCTAAAAAAAATCTGTTACAAATTTTTCAAATTTGAAAGAAAATTACAATCAAACTTTTAAGCCTTCTTACTTCCTATAAAATGTTAAATACATTTAAAAAATTCTACCAACATAAAGCAGACTTATGTTAATTCCTAGTTATAAACTTTTTTGGGGGCTAAACACAGGGCCCTCTTACCAGCATTATAGGCCCCTAGACAGAGCTGTGCACTGGGCCCCCCAACCAACACAACCACTCACAGGTATAAATATACACATTATCGATAAAAAAAACTTACAACCTACAACACTGTCTTTTGAGACCACAGATCAGTCAGACGCCAGCTCAGGTCAAATAATACCCAAAGAGAAGAGGAATAAATGGTCATAAAACTTGACTTTAAATGTTTTAAAATGTAAAAAAACACAACGCTATCCCAAAGCATCTACAATTCAACAGAGCCCAAATCAAATGATAGGCGTGGGGGTGGGACCATAAGAAAAATCTCTATGTGGCCCTAAAGAAAAAGGGACTATTGTGCCCTAGCCTATAACAAACAAAGAGGAAAGTCGCCCGCAAGAGGAGGGCGGTCCCTGTCAGGAGCCTGACCCTGTTCAGACTTACCCTAAAAAATCCCTAATGGTCCTATCCCAGACATGTTTCGATCTTCCCATCATCCTAAAAGATCGCATCTAGGATGATATGGAAAAAGGAGACCAAGAGGAAAACGACACAAAACTTGTAGGTAACTAATTCAAAATGAATACCATGTATAAAACATTACCTCATGTGCTTCGCACCTAAGATATACTTTTTATCAAATCCAATCGCTGCTTAATTCTTATTAAACACGGTCATCCAGGATCCCGTCGGTTCAGGGAGTCTTTCCAGCAACCCTTATATCATTTCATGAAACAATAATTATCATCAAGCGTGCAGGATATTTCATGAGCAAACTTACTTTATAAAATCAGTGAAAAACACAAGACAACCAGAAATTTTAAAAACCTGTGCCCCCACAAACATAATAAGGACATCAGTTGGCTACCATGTGGCCAAACGTCCAATATTTTATTTTTTTTTTGAAGTCCCAAATCATTCTGTGTGGAACTCTGAGACAGAGCAGATAGTCACTGTAGTACGTGCTGCGACGTTTCGGAAGGACAATCTTCCTTTTTCAAGCTTGACGACTTGACGACTTCTCCCGTCCGCAACTCATCCCTTCAGAATTTAATACACAAACATCTTGGACTTCTCACTTTATCAGCACTCCCCTTCTGTTATGGGTGGCCTCCGTTAAGTAAGTAGGTAGTAATATTGCCCAACATTAAGTAGGTAGGTATCTAGACCCCAATAAGTAGGTAGACCCCTGTTGGTAGATTTACAACCCCCTGTAGGAAAATATACAGCTCCCTATAGGTAGAAGTAGATAAACTGTCCCATGTATGTAGAGTCATATGAAAAAGTTTGGGCACCCCTATTAATCTTAATAATTTTTAGTTCTAAATATTTGGGTGTTTGCAACAGCCATTTCAATTTGATATATCTAATAACTGATGGAAACAGTAATATTTCCGGATTGAAATGAGGTTTATTGTACTAACACAAAATGTGCAATATGCATTAAACCAAAATTTGACCGACTGCAAAAGTATGGGCAACCCCAACCAGAAAAGTGACATTAATATTGTAGTAGATCCTCCTGCTTTTGCAAAAATAACACCTCTAGTTGACTTTCTGTTGCTTTAATCAGTTTCCTGGATACTGATGAAGGTATTTTTGACCATTCCTCTTTAACAAAACAATTCAAGTTCACTAAGTTGATGGTCGCCGAGCATGGACAGCCCCGCATCAAAGTATCCCACAGAAGTTTCCCAAATGAATTCAGGTCTGGGGACTGGATGGCCATTCAGAACATTGTATTTGTTTTCCTCTGCATGAATGCCTGAGTAGATTTGGAGGCTGTGTTAGGGATCATTGTTCTTGCTGAAATATCCATCCCCGGCGTAACTTCAAATTCATCACTGATTCTTTGTACTTTTCTGAAGAATCTCCAATACTGAGTTTGAAGTCCATGCGACCCCTCACTTAACAAGAGTCATGGTGCCAGGCATTGGCCAACAGCCCCAAAAGCATGATGGAACCTCCACCAAAATTTTAACAGTGGGTACAGAGGTTTTCCGTTGTGAATGCTGAGTTTTCAGGGACGCCATGCATAAAGCCTTTTTTTATGACAAACAACTCAATCTTGTTTCATCGGTCCACAGGACTCCTCTTCCAAAAAGAAAGCTGGCTTGGTCCAAATGGCTTTTGCAACCCCTCAGGCGACTTCTGTTTTGTGCGTAACTTCAGAAACGGCTTCTTTCGCATCATCTCCCATACAGCTTCTCCCTTGTGCAAAGTGTGCTGTATTGTTTGACCGATGCACAGTGACACCATCTGCAGCAAGATGAATGCTGCAGCTCTTTGGAGGTGGTCTGTGTATTGTCCTTGACTGTTTCTCAACCAAATCCTTCTTCTCTGCCTTCTGATATTTTCTTGGCCTGCCACTTCTAGGCTTAACAAGAACTGTCCCTGTGGTCTTCCCTTTCCATACAATGCATCTCAAAAAAAAAAAAAAAAAGAGTGGAAAACTGACAGGTTTAAATCTCCTGCGAATACAACTTTTTGTATCCTCCCCTGAACAACTATGTTGAACATTCTTTGTTTACAGATAATTATTGAAGAGTTGTTTTGAGGAGCCCATGATGCCACACTTCCACAGGAATTCAAATAGAAGAACAACTTGCAATTGGCCACCTTAAATACCTTGTTGCTCATCATTGGATACACTGGCTAATGAAGTTCCAGAGCTCAGTGAGGTTAACAAAACCAATTTAGTGCTTCAGTAAGTCAGTAAATAAGTAGATAGGTAGTAATTCAAATCAAAAAAATGATAAGGGTACCCAAATTTTGCACCGTCAAAATTTGGTTTAATTGGCATATTGCACAATTTGTGTTAGTACATAAACCCTCATTTCAATCCAGAAATATTACTGTGTCCATCAGTATAGAAATATCAAATTGAAATGCAGTTGCAAACACGCGAAATATTATATGAACTAAAAATGATTAAGATTAATAGGGGTGCCCAAACTTTTTCATATGACTGTATGCGTATGTATGTAATTTGTGTGTATATGGTATGTAGTATATAAATATATAATATATATATATATTATATATTTGTATATACACATTTGAAAAAAAAAAGTATTTCCTCAGCCACCAATTGTGCAGTTTCGCCCACTTAAAATGATGAGAGGCCTGTAATTGACATCATAGAGACAAAACTATGAGAGACAAAATGAGAGAACTAATCCCGAAAAGCACATTGTCTGATTTGGAAAGAATTTATTTTCTTACGAAGCCACTCCGTCGTTGCCCTGGCGAACCTTTTTGAGACCGAGTGCCGAAACTGCGACCGAAAAATACCTTAGTTGCCAAGGACAGGCAGCGGCGCAATGAGGTAACTACATCACGTCGCTGCCCAGCTGAGTGCACGATTCGCGCTGTGTTAGACCTGGGGCCTGCCGGAGGCTCCAGGTCCGACACTGTGACGCGGAGGCCGAGCCCTCCCAGCGCGGCGTCCAGGTCACAGGCAGGAACCCAGCGAGTGGCCAGCCTGATACGCGTGTCAGGAGACATGGCCCTGCGTGCCACAGGGTCGCCACTGCTGCCCTATAACATGCACTATCTATCAATATGTTTGTAGGGTCATCGTCCTGATAAGGGCGGCTTCATCTGGAACCTAGGACTATTTAGCCTTGGAAAACCCTAGAACAGGAAATCCAAAAAAGAGAGACTATGCTGCACCCAAATGGTAAAATACTAGTTAGAGCTTCACCAAAACTATACCCACTGATGATGACGATGACCCTACATACAGTACATATTGATAGTGTGTGACATAGGGTGTACTAGGGACAGACACCCAACTTCTGTATCATTGGTTAAGATTTTTTGAATTTTGACGTTTGGTCTCCTATTTTAATTAACTAAGTAAAAGTTAAGCTTACGTCACATTCCGGTGATTTTTTTGACAATGTGTCACAAAAAAACTCTCTGAATCCCATGGATAGATAAAAGTCTCAAAAAGTTATTACCGCATAAAGTGACATGTCAGATTTAAAAAATGGGGCTCTGTCGGGATGGTCACAACTGCCTGCGCCATAAGGGGTTAAAGGGGTTGTCTCACTACATTGATTCATCTCACCTTAGTCCTGTTTTCTCTTGGGTATCCATTTTGAATTCAGGGGCGTGTTTACTGGCTTACTACTAGGCGCAGTAGAAGAAAGGTCTGTAGCTATACAGCCAGTGCTGGCAGCGCATCATGCGCGATTGAAACAAGGTCTGTAGCTATAGCGACCTGAGGAGCTGATGCAGCCCAATCAAGAAGGGAATATCTCAGTAATAGTAAGATACTGTTAATGGACATATATTGCAAAGTGACTCGTTTTTACAAGATCTTTAACATAAAAAGCAATCCTTGTAGTGAGACAACCCCTTTAAGGCCTTTTCAAACCTGGTGCTTAGGGGGTTAACACCCTTCTGTCACAGAGGGCCACCAGAGATAAAAAATAATATTTGACCAAAACAGGGGCACTAGACCGGAGGACATTGAGGGCCATTGAATGGCCCATGGGCAGTACAGGTATGTTCACACAATGGAAGTCATGTTTGCAGCTTTGGACATGGCAGTTTTCTTTCCAAGGGATTTAATCCACATCTAGAGGCTTATTCACAGCTCTACAGAGAGGCTGCAGGGGAATCTATGTGGGACCTGTGTATCCTCTGTCACCTAGGACATACTGGACTCAGCAGTGAGCATCTCGCTCAGACTCTGACTTGTGACTGTCCCTTCTTCTTTGAGTCATGTGATTGTCTTTTTGATAAAGTTAGTTGAAAGCGCAGATCACATGTCCTGTCACGTGTCCTCACCAGCCTTCTGCAGCGGCGGAAGCAGGAAGCTGGAGGAGCCGGAGTGACGTCAGAGCCGGAGCTGCCAGCTGTGCCCCATGGAGATAGCGGCCCCGCCAGCAGGACGGCGAGTGAGGGGCGGGACCGGAGCGGGCGCCAGGTAACGCTCTCCATAGAAAGGAGCGGGCTGCTCTATGTGCCGGGCTCACAGCCATAGGACGCCATTCACGTGACGTGCTCCGCGTGTGATGGGAGAACTTCACTAATGAGGGGTTTCCGGCTGTCAGCGCTGGCCACAAACGACGGGTGAGATGGAGAGACCTGAGGGAAGCCGGCAAGAGCAACGAGCTGAGCCATGACTGAGCCTGAGAGGGGGGAAATCGGGCAGATCTGATCGTCTGCAGTGGAGGGGATGATGGAGCACAGTCCGGCAGATCTGGTCGGTGACTTGTTAGTGGAGGTGTTGATGATGATGATGGAGCACAGTCCGGCAGATCTGGTCGGTGACTTGTTAGTGGAGGTGATGATGATGGAGCACAGTCCGGCAGATCTGATCGGTGACTTGTTAGTGGAGGAGGTGATGATGATGATGGAGCACAGTCCGGCAGATCTGATCGGTGACTTGTTAGTGGAGGAGGTGATGATGATGGAGCACAGTCCGGCAGATCTGATCGGTGACTTTTAAGTGAGAGGTGATGATGATGGAGCACAGTCCGGCAGATCTGTCGTATGACTTTTATAGTGGAGGAGTGATGATGGATGGAAGCACAGTTCCCCGGCAGCGATCTGGTCGGTGACTTGTTAGTGAGGAGTGATGATGAAGGACACAGTTCCCTGCAGTATCGGCTGGTCGGTGACTTGTTAGTGGAGGAGGTGATGATGATGGAGCACAGTCCGGCAGATCTGATCGGTGACTTGTTAGTGGAGGAGGTGATGATGATGGAGCACAGTCCGGCAGATCTGGTCGGTGACTTGTTAGTGGAGGAGGTGATGATGGAGCACAGTCCGGCAGATCTGGTCGGTGACTTGTTAGTGGAGGAGGTGATGATGATGATGGAGCACAGTCCGGCAGATCTGGTCGGTGACTTGTTAGTGGAGGTGATGATGATGATGGAGCACAGTCCGGCAGATCTGGTCGGTGACTTGTTAGTGGAGGTGATGATGATGATGGAGCACAGTCCGGCAGATCTGGTCGGTGACTTGTTAGTGGAGTGAGAAAGATGATTGGGAGGACAGTCCGGCAGATTCTGGTCGGTGACTCTTTAGTGGAGGTGATGAATGATGCAAAGGAGACATTCCGCAGAACTGGTCGGTGACTTGTTAGGGAGTGAAGAAGATTGAGGAGGACAGTCCCGCAGATCTGGACGGTGAGACTTGGTCTAGTTGTGAGGTAAAGATGATGATGGAGGACAGTCCGGCAGATCTGGTCGGTGACTTGTTTGTGGGGAGGTGTTATGATGATTGAAGGAGCCCCAGTCCCGGGAGATTGGTCGGGGACTTTTAGTGGGGAGGGGGGTTGATGGAGCACAGTCCCGGTGATTGGGTCGGTGAATTGTTAGGGGAGGAGGTTGATGTGATGGAGCACCCCTCCCCCAGATTGGTCGGTGATTGTTAAATGGGGGGGTGAAGATGATGGAGCATCGTGGGAGATTTTGGTTCCCGGGGAATTTTTTAGTGGAGGGTGAATTTTATGGAGCACAGTTTTTTGGGAGATTGGTCGGTGGGCTTGTTTGTGGAGGGGTTTTTTTGATGATGGAGCCCCAAAATCCCGGGAAGGGTTGGTCGGTGGGGCTTGTTGTGGGGGGGGGTGATTATATGTTTATGGAGCCAGTCCGGAAAATTTTGGTTTGGTGCTTGTTAAATGGAAAGGTTATGATGTTTATGGGAAACAAAAGTCCCGGGAGATCTGGTCGGTTTACTTGTTAGTGGAGGTGATTATGGGTGATTTGGGGGACCCGTCCGGAGAATCTGGGGGTGACTTTTTAGTGGAGGGTTTTATGATGAAAGGAGCCACAGGGCCCCGGAATTTGGGGCGGTGACTGGTTTTGTGGGGGATTTGATGATGATGGAGGCCCGTCCCGGGAGTCGGTTTGGTGACTGTTAAATGGAGGGAATTTTATTTAGATGGAGCACGTCCCGGGGATCTGGTCGGTGACTTGGTTTAGGGGGAGGAGGTGGGATTTTTATTTTTTATAGATGATTTGGGGGGACAGTCCGGGGAGATTGGTCGGGGGACTTGTTAGTGGGGGGAAGGGTTTATGTTTGGGGGCACGTACGGCAGAAATTTTCGGTGACTTGTTAGTGGAGGAATTTTATGGGTGAAGGAGGGGACAGGGCCGGCATTTTGGTCGGTGACTTGTTGTGGAGGTGATTATGACTGAGTGGAAACACAGTCCGGGGAGATCTTTGGGGGCCCGGGGACTTGTTAGTTGGGGGGGTTTATGTTTATGGAAGGCACAGTACGGAAAATCTGGTCAGGTGACTTGTTAGTGGTGGTGGAAGTTTATGGGAACCGTCGGCAATCTGATCGGTGACTTGTTAGTGGAGGGGTGATTGATGATGGGACAGTCGGCAGTTGGTTTGGTGGGCTTTTGTTTGTGGGGAAGGGGAATTGTTTGGGGGGTGTTTGATGGAGGAAAAAGTCCCGGGAGATCTGGTCGGGGGGCTTTTTTGTGGGGGGGTGTTTATTTATGGAGCACAGTCGGCAGATTGGTCGGTGACTTTGGGATTTGGGGGGGAAAGATGGGTGGAGCACAGTCCGGGGGAGATTGGGGCGGTGACCTTGTTAGTGGAGGGGTTATTTTTGATGGTTTGGGGCACAGTCCGGCGATTGGTGGTTGATTGTTTGTGGGGGGGTATTTGTGATGGAGCACAGTCCGGCAGATTGGTCGGTGTTTTGTTTGGAAAGGGAGTTTTTGGAAAACCACCCAAACGGGGATTTGGGGGTACTTTTAAAATGGGGGGATTTTGAGGGAAGCCGGGTCTTGGCGGTGTTTTTTAAATGTGTTTTTCTTTTTAAGAGTGGAGCTTGGAAAAGGGATTTAGATTTGGGGGGATTTTAGGGGGGACAGTATTGTATTTCTTATTTAAATTTTAATTTATTTATATACTTTTTGGAAAAATCCCCCTGAGGGTTTCCCTGTTTTTTCAAGCTTTTTCCAGTGCAACAACCCTTTTAATTTTATGGGCCCCCTTAAACAACAGTTGAGGGGGGCATACTGCTTGGTACTAAATTTAGAAGCCCCGGAAAACCGGATCTTAATGAGCAAGTGGCGACACTGTGGGTTCCCTTGCCAAAAATTGGAAGCGAGCCGGGGTGCCCCCCTGAGAATCACTCGCAGGTGTAGATACTGGGGAGGGTTTGGGAAACATGGAGGTGCGGAAAAATAAAGGGAGTAGTTTGGGGAACAGTAAGAAAGGGAAAGGGAGAGGGGGGGAGTGTCAGGGGGTAGTTCCAAATGGTAACCCCCCCAAAAAATTTGCGATTGGCGGGGTGAGGGGGGGTGCGGTTCGAAATTTTTATTTTTCTGCACAAGAAACTACCCCCCTCTGCTTTCCCTTTAAAATGGGGAATAGGAGGGGCAGGTCAGGCTAGGGCAAGGTGTAGTAGTTGGGGGTTTAAA
>JAODAL010067103.1:0-17453 GCA_025379985.1 Phyllomedusa bahiana
CTTTTTCCAATTTATGGGTCTTAGCTCCTGATCCCTCATCTTTTCCCCCCGCTTTACTCTTCCCTTTGACAAGGATTTGAAATTGGAATGTTTTGGAACCTCAAGGTTTTATGGCTGGAGACCGGAAGGGGAAAAAGTGACTGCTGCTTTGATAGAAGAAACGCTATAGTGGCCTCCCCAAAAGATCAGAATATCCGGAGCCAAGGGGCCCTTTTCCATGTTATGGCCATTTGGGTTTTTCATGTTAAATTGAGTCCCGGGGAGGGATCTCTTCTAAATCCTCCCCCCCCCCTCCCGTGGCTCCTTTCTCTGCTTGGTGGGCTGTTTTGCTGCTAGGGGATTACCCCGGAAAATCACGGGAGAGTGCTGGGCGTTTTTTAATCCTCCCCCAGGGACCTCCATTATTGCTGGCTGTGTTCCTCCCCTCCTCCATCTCAGGGCTTTCTGCTGCCGTCATGTTTTCTGCAGGGCCCCTTTCCCTGGGCCCCGGGGGATCGGGGGGCCATCTTGTGAGCCCTGGCCCCTGACTTTCCCGCGGGCTTTTAGTTTTTACACCGGGGGGGCTCCCCCCCCTCCGGGTTTTGCCGCGTCGGGATGTTCCCTGCGCTGGGTGGCACTGGGGCAAGGCCCCTTTTGAAAAACTGGTGTGTTCCCGCCCCGTTAGAAACCGGGAGCGGGGCAGGGGGCCCCCTATTCCCCCCCCCGCCTGGGCCGGCAGCACGGGGCCGGAAACCAGAAGCCCCTTTGGGGGCATTTTAGATTCGTTTACCCCTGAATCACCATGAACCCTCGGCTTCTTTTAAATAAAATTTTTTTCCCCCGAAAACCAAAAAAGCATTCCACTTCGTTAGAATTGATTGCTCATTTCCCCTAGTTTATTTTTTTTAAGGCGGTGGGAGTGGAGTATTTTGGGGATGTAAACAACTTTTTTGTGATGTATCCCCGGGGTTTGGGCTGGCATTTTTAGTGATGGGATGCAGGATGTGTCCCGGGAAAAATGTGGGGTTGTATTCGTTAAGGGGTCATGGGGTTTTGAGGGGTGTTTTTCGAGATTTTGTCTGGCGTTTGATTTGGGGTATTTAAAGGGAATTTTTTCTGGCCGGTTTTTGGGGTTTATATGGGGCGGAATGTTTCTAGGGTATAAGTCGTGTGTGTGGGATGTCTGATGTGCGGGGTAATGTTTTAAAAGGGTGTGGGCTGGCATGCAAGTGGTCTGAGTGGGATGTTTCCCCGGGGGTTTCGAGATGGTTAGTGTGCAAGTGGAAAGTTGGGGGCGGGTTATTTGCCCGGGGGCGAGTGGTTTTGTGCAGGATGGGTTTTTTGGCATTCAATTTGGGTTTTTTGTGTGATGTGCCTGGTGTGTGAGAAGTGTGTGCAGGATATGTCTGGTGATAGTGATGAGCCGAACCTTGAATTTTGAGTCATTCGGATCGAACTTTGATTCGAACTTCGAACTCGAATTTTAAACTCCCTTTTAAAGTCAATTGGGGGGAAGATGTTTTTAGGGCAAATTTTTATACCTAATTTCAGGTGAGGTTTAAGCTGGAATTTCCCTTCCAAAAACAATAAACTGGATACGTGAAACAACTTTTGGGGAAGGGAAATTTTTGGTTAAGGTACAGAAAAAATTGAGATTTTCTAAAATAACCCAAATTCCCTTTTAAAGGCTAACGAAAAAAATGAGGACAGCTTGCAAGCAGGGGCATAGCTATAGGACTACATTAGACGTCAGTACCATTGGTGGCAGCGGGAACATGGCAGTGGAGAGCATGGAGGTTCCGGATCGACCACATTAGGCGGCATTACCATTGTTGACAGCGAGAACATAGCAGTGGGGAACATTGAGGTTCCGGTTTGTCAAGATTGTGCAGCATTACCATTACTGGGACGAGAACATGGCACGGGAAACATGGAGGTTCCAGTTCAAAAAGATTGGCGGCATTACCATTGCTGGGGGCGAGAACATGGCATGGGGGAAAATGTAAGTTCAGGGTTTGACAAGATTAGGCGGGGATTAAACCCTTGCTGGAGCGAGAACATGGCATGGGGGAACATAAGCCCTTTGGGGTTTAACAAGATTAGGGGGCATTACCATTGCTGGGCGCGAGAATATCAGTGGGGAATATGAAGTTCTGGTTTAACAAAATGGGGGCATTACCATTTTGGCTGGAAACATGGCAGGGTAACATGGAGGTTCATTCGACAAGATTAGGCGCATTACCATTACTGGCAGCGGGGGAACATGGCAATGTGGAAAAAGGGGCCTTCAACAAAGGCGGCATTACCATTTCGGCACGAGAAAATGGCATGGGGAAAAGGGAAGTTAGGTTCGACAAGATTTGGCGGAAATTTCCATGCTGGAGCGAGAACTGGCTTTGGGGGAAAGGGGGCTTTTGGTTCAAACAAGATTTGGCGACATTTCCCTTGCTGGCAGCAAGAATATGGCAGGGGGGAAAATGGGAAATTTTTGATTCAACAAAATCAGGGCGGCATTTTCCATTGCTGGCTGCGAGAACATGGCTTTGGGGAACAAAGGGGTTCCGGTTTCCAACCCCATTAGGCGGAAATACCATTTCTGGGGAGCGAAACATGGTAGTGGGGGGCATGGAGGTTTCGTTCGACCACTTAGGGCCCTTTAAAGCGGGGAGGAGAAATGGCAATGGGGAACATGGAGGTTTTGGTTCCACGAGATTAGGCGACACTACCATTTTCTGAAAAAAAGAAACATGAGGTTTTTTGGTTCAACAAAAAAGGGGCGGGCATTACATTGCTGGCAGCGAGGAATGGCACTGGGGAACATCGAATTTTTCGGGTTTGGAACCCCACATTGGGCGGGCAGTACCATTGGGTTGGCAGAAAAGAACATGCCAAGGGGGCCCACCCCCGAGGTTCAGGATAACAGGACTTAGAAACTTTTGGGGTGGCATTTACAGGTGGAAGCACTTAAAAAAGAAAGTTTTGGGAGGGCTACAAAGAGGGGGAGTAAAAAAAGAAGTAATGCAGTCCCAAAACAAAGTCATCCCGGTTTGTCCCATTTCAAAATTTAAATTCAGCTGTAAAAAATACAATTTGTAGAAGCGGGCAGGCAGGGGGAAATAAAGACATAGTTATAGGCATTTTAAATGTGTTTTTTCACTTTGGGTCCAGAAAGTTTTTCCCCACAGTTTAACTTTTCAGTGCCCAAAATGGGCCAACCGGGGCAAAAAAGTCATCAAAGATCCACGATTGATTAATTTTGTTAAATGTCAAACGATCCACATTGTCAGGGGAAAGATGGATACGTTTGTCAGTTATCACACCACCAGCTGTGCTGAATGTGTGTTCCGAGATAACAATGGCTGCTGGGCAGGATAAAAATTCTATGGCATGTCAAGCAAGCTCAGGCCATTCCTCCAGTTTGGACACCCAGAAGTCAAATGGGTCCAGACCAAGTCCAAAAACATCGGTGTTGAGCCGCAGATAATCATGGACCATGGTCTTAAGGTGGTCTCTGTGTGTTTGAATGCTGCCCTGCCTTGCAGGCATTGGTGAGGAGGTAAACATCGATTGCAAAATGTCACCCATTAGGGTTGTGCCGCACTGCCTGCTGCGGCTACTTACCATTCTACTCCTGGCGTGTTGCTGACATTGTTCCACTGTGACATTAAAATGTGAAGAAGATGTTAAAGATGTCTCGAATTGGTCAATGAGCACTGTCTCAAAATCATGCATTCTTCTGTCAACTTTTGTGGATGGAAGGAAATTGCTCACTTTTGCCTTGTAACGTGGATCAAGGAGGGTGGCCACCCAGTAATCGCTGTTCATTTTTATTGCCTTGATGTGTGGATCATGTTGCAGGTAATGTAGCATCCAAGCACTCATGTGTCAGATGCTGCCAGGATCTTCCAAGCATCAGGGCTAAGGGGCACTAATGGCATCTTCCTCCACATCCTCTTCCTGTAATCTGTGCCAACCTCTTACCACTGAAGGGCAATCAGTGTCCACCCCTGCCTCCTCATACTCCTCCACTTCCTCATCCTGACCATCACTAGGGGCCTGGCTAGTGTCATGCCCTCTACTCTGTGAGCTGAACTGCCATCCTGCACCCGCCCTTGACCCAGAACCACCGCCTAAAGAAGACCTATACAATTGTGAAACAGTCAGGCTTTCTACAGCGAGTAAGGCTCTTTGTCCGCCTCCTCCTCCTCTTCCTCCTCCATCACTGTTGGGACCTGCTGCCTCAGAGTGACTAATGCTTGTTCCAGTAAAAACATAACCACAATGGTCACGCTGACAATGCCATCATCCTATCTGATAATTTTGGTGGCCTCTTCAAAACTGCCAAGGATGGTGCAGAGATCCTTCACCTGGCTCCACTCTCTATGATTCAACAAACCATGGTCTGCAGCACTGCTAGTCAAGCCGTGCGACATTTCATACTGCATAACGGCATTATGCTGCTGCCACAATCGCTGGAGTATGTGGAGGGTGCAATTCCAGTGTCTTGCCACATCACATATCAAACAGTTGACAGGGAGGCCCAGATGACGCTGTAACGCTGCCAGTCGTGCTGAAGAAGGGTGCGAATGCCGGAAGTGTAAGCTAAGACCTCAAGCCTTCCTCATCATACCGTCAAGATCTGGGTAGCACTTGAGAAATTTCTGCTCAACCAGGTTCATGTTGTGTGCCTGGCAAAGGATGTGCGTAAGTCTACCAATCCTAAGGACAGCAAGGAGATTTCTCCCGTTGTTACACACCACCTTGCCTGGCGCCAGGTTCTTAGCACCCAGTCACTGGTCGGTCTGAGTGCGCAGAGCCATTCACAGCTCTTGACCTGTGTGTTGACGGTCTCCAAGACAAATTAATTTGAGAATTGTTTCTCTTGGCACGGTGGTTTCTACCCGTTGAGGTTGGGGATCTGGACTCTGCACCATCCCAGCAGTGTGGAAGAGTGCTGGCAGAGACCCATCACCAGAGGCACTATCATCCACTAAACTCACCCAGTGAGCAGTCAGTGAGATGTAATGCCGTTCACCGTGCTTACTCGTCCATTTGTCTGTAGTGAGAGGTACTTTGGTGGACACAGATGCAACCAATGTGCTGGAGATCTTTTCTGCAATGTGGCGGGCCAGGGCAGGGACAGCTTTTCTGGCAAAGAAATGCCTGCTTGGCATCTGATATTGGGGGCATGACAGGGCCGTGACGTGGCAGAACCCATCTTTGTCCACCGGGTGGAAATGCAACTTATCCAAGGCCAACAGCCTGGCAATGCCAACATTCAAGCTTTTGGTTTTGGGATGGTTGGAGTGAAAGCATTTCTTATGCTCCCACACCGACTACTCAGAAGGCTGGCTGCCGAACTGGCCGCTGTATGGCGTGCAGGTCACAATGGTGGAGGAGGAAGGTGTAGGCTGTGTTGCTAATGGGAATTGGCCGACAGTATCTGGTACTGGGGATGGTGCTTGCTCATGCTTAGAGATGGGCGAATCGATTCTAACGAAGTGGAATTCGTTTAGAATTTCAGGAAAACTTCGGTTCTGAACGAAGTCGAAGTTTGGGGTACTTCGGGTGAACGAAGTGTGCTTTTGATTGATAAAATGGCTGCGAGCAATGGCGCTACATGGGCCAAAGCACCTGGGGGGAAAGAAGGGCATACCCTGCATGACATGTCAGAGGAACCAATCAGAGACCAGGGGATTCTGGGGATAACCGCACTATATAAGTCCAGGCCGACGCCGGGCCCCCACTCCTCTCACTAACGATCAGGAAGGTGCTGCCGTGACTGATTGTGATAGCCTCACGAAGAACTGATTTTTAAAAGGGGATTTTTGTGGGGTGCCCCAGCTTGTCTCGAGACTGTTCTTTTAAGTTCTATTTTTTTTTTTTTTGGGGTATTGGATCTGAAAACCAGTGTGCGCCACTGCAGCTGCATATACATTAAAATCCAAGTGGGATCTAAGCCATTTTCCGTTGTATTCATTTTTAAAAAAACAGGTTTTTACAATAAAAAATACCACTTCATTTTTTTGGGTGGCCCAAACTATTTTCCAATTAAAATCCAGGGTTAATTAAGCGTTGTTTTTGTGCTGGGCCGACCCCAAAAAACGTCATTTTCAACGCCAAAATATATACATTTTTTTCCCGTGCATAAATTTACAAGCGAAGGTTAATTACAATTTTTTTCTCTTGTTGTGTGGCGTTAAAAAAAACACGCAATTGTAACACGCTACAAAAACAAATAGTTTGTGGGTTTTTCAATTCTTTTGGGGCAATTTTTCATCCAGGGGTTAAATTAAGCGTTTTTTTTGGGTGGTTTTGCTGACCCCAAAGAAACCCTTTATTTTCCCAAAGGGCCCAAAAAAAATACATTTTTTCCGTAGCATAATTCACCCAAAAAAAAAGGTTAATTACGTATTGAAATTTAAGTGCAAGGTGCCTCTATCAACAAAACTGGGCCCGCCCCAAAATGAAAAAAAAAACCTATCTGAAATGTATAACGGAAAAAAAAACGTTTTTTTTTTGCACCTAAAAAAAAACACCCCGCGGTGAAAATAAAATTGCTGTATTAAAATTTAAATCAAGGTAATTTTACCAAAAAACTGGCCTGCCCCAAAAATGAAAAAAACCTACCTGGGAAAAAGTTTTACGGATTTAAAAAACGGTAAATTTTTTGCACCTAAAAATACAAACCCGCGGGGGACGACAAAAATTTCTCTAAATTTAAATTTAAAAATGCAAGGGGCCTCTATCAAAAAAAAGGGTGGCCTGGGCCCCAAAAATGAAAAAACATTACCCGAAATGTATAGGATAAAAAGGTTTTTTTTTTGCCCCCTAAAAATTTCAAAAAGCGGTGACGACAAAATTGGCCCGTATTGTACTTAATGCAAAGGGGCCTAAAAATCAAAAAAAGCTGGACCTGCCCAAAAGTAAAAAAAAAACCTATCTGAAATGTATACGGATAATAAAGGAAATTTTTTTTGCAAGTAAAAATTCACCTGCGTTTACGAACCCAAAAATTTCTTATTGGGAAATTTTTAAGTGCAAGGGGCCACTATCAACAAAGCCGGACTGGGCAAAAGGAAAAAAAAAAACGTATCTGAAAAGGGATACGGATAAAAAAATGGTATTTTTTTCACCCCAAAAATACACCCGCGGGGGGACGACAAAAATTTCTGTATTTAAAATTTTAAATGCAAGGGGCCTCTATCAACAAAGCTGGGGCCGGGCCCCAAAAGTGAAAAAATAAATATCCCCCCAAATGTAAAACGGATAATAAAGGGGATTTTTTTCACCTAAAAAAAAACCTGCGGTGGGCGACAAAATTCTGTATTTAAATTTAAGTGCAAAGGGGCCTCTATCAACAATGGGGGAAGGGGGGGGGGGCCAAAAGGGGGGGCCCAAAAAAAAAAAATAAAAAAAAAAAAACCCCATCTGAAATTGTATACGGATTAAAAACAGTTTTTTTTTTGCACCTAAAAAAAAAACACCCTGCGGTATGACAAAAAATTTCTGAATTTTAAATTTTAAATGGGAAGGTTTCCCCCTATCAGCAAAGCTGACCCGCCCCAAAAATGAAAAAAAACCTATCTGAAATGCATACGTAAAATAAACGTTTTTTTTGAAACCCAAAAAAACACCTGCGGGGGACGACAAAAAATTTCTTTTATTGAAATTTAAAGGGGGGGAAGGTGCCCCCTAACAAAACAAAACTGGCCCCGCCCCAAAAGGGAAAAAAAAAAAAACCTATCTGAAATGTATACATAAAAAAAAACGGTATTTTTTTTCCCCCCTAAAAAAAAACACCTGCTGGTGACGACAAACTTGCTTTTTTGAAATTTTTTAAATGCAAAGGGGCCCCATTAACAAAGCTGGACTGGGCCCAAAAATGAAAAAAAAAAAACGTTAAACTGAAAAGCATACGGATAATAAACATTTTTTTTTGCCCCCTAAAACTACCCCCTGCGGTGACAAAAAAATTTTCTGTATTGAAATTTTAAAAACAAGCTGCCCCTATCAACAAAGCTGGCCTGCCCAAAAGTGAAAAAAAAAAAAAACATTGAAATGTATAAAGGTTTAAAAAACGGTATTTTTTGCACCCTTAAAAATACACCCGCGGTGACGACAAAAATTTCTGTATTGAAATTTAAGTGCAAGGTGCCCTATCAACCCAAAACTGGACTGGGCAAAAATGGAAAAAAAAAATGTATCTGAAATGCATACCCATAATAAACGGTATAAATTTTTCACCTAAAAATAAAACTGCGGTGATGACAAAAATTTCTGTATTGAAATTTAAGTTTCAAGGTGGGCCCCTATTTAACAAAGCTGGCCTGCCCCCAAAAAGGTGAAAAAAAAAACCTATCTGAAATGTATACGGGTAAAAAACGGGGGGGGATTTGTTGCACCTAAAAAAGACTTGCCCGGTGGGCGACAAAATTGCTGTTTTTGGGAAAAATTTTAAATCAAAGGGGCCTCTATTAACAAAAAATGGATGGGCAAAAAAAATGAAAAAAAAAACGTATCTGAAATGTATATGGATAATAAACCCGGGATTTTTTGCAAAAAAAATTTCACCTTTTTCCCCCGGGACAACAAAAATTTCTGGTTTTTTTGGGAAATTTTTAAAAATTTCAAGGTGCCTCTTTCAACAAAACTGGCCGGCCCAAAAGTGAAAAAACACCAATCTGAAATGTATACGGATAATAAAAAATATTTTTTTCACCCAAAAAAAAACAAACCCGCGGGGGACGACAAAAAATTTCTGTATTGAAATTTTTGTGCAAAAGGGGCCTCCCATCAAAAATGCTGGGGCTGGGCCCAAAAGGAAAAAAAAAACGTAACTTAAAAGTATACAGAGGTTTAAAAAAAACGGTTAAAAATTTTTTCACCTTTAAAAAAACCCTGGGGGTGACGACAAAAAAATTTCTATATTGAAAAATTTTAAATGCATGGTGCTTCTATCACAAAGCTGGCCCTGCCCAAAAGTGAAAAAAAAAAACATTAAAAAAAAAATGTATACGGATAATAAACGGGGTTTTTTTTTTTGCACCTAAAAATACACCTGCGGTTTACGACAAAAATTTTATGTAAATTTAAATTTAAGTGCAAGGGTTTCCTCTATCAACAAAGCTTTGGGCGGGCAAAAAGTGAAAAAACACCCTATCTGAAATGTATAAAGGATTTTAAAAAACGCTATTTTTTTTTTCACCTAAAAAATACCCCTGCCCGGGGAAAGACAAAAATTTTTCTGTAAAATTAAATTTAAGTGCAATTGGGCCCCAAAAAACAAAGGGGGCCCGCCCAAAAGTTAGAAAAAAAAACCATTTTTGAAAAGTATACGGATAATAAAAGGGATTTTTTCCAAACCTTTTAAAAAAAACCTGGGGGGGACGAAAAAAAATTGGGTGTTTTTGAAAATAAATGCAAGGTGGGCCCCTATCAACAAAGCTGGCCCCCCGCCCAAAATTTAAAAAAAAACCTTTTCTGAAAGTATACGGATAAAAACTGTATTTTTTGGGACCTAAAAAACACTTGCCCGGGGGAGACAAAAAATTTCAGAATTGAAAATTTTAAATGCAAAGGGGCCCCCTATCAACAAAAAACTGGACTGGGCAAAAGTGAAAAAAAAACAAAGTATCTGAAATTTTATACGGATAATAAAAAGGGATTTTTTTTCACCAAAAAAAACACCTGCGGGGGACACATAATTGCTTGGGGTTTTTCAAAATTTTTTTGGGAAGGGCCTCTAAAACAAAAACGGACTGGGGAATAAATGAAAATAACCACGTATCTGAAAAAGGGATACGGATAATAAAAGGTTTATTTTTTGCACCCAAAAATACACCTGCGGGGGACGACAACATTCGTATTCAAATTTTAAATGGGAAGGGGGGCTTCTAAACAACAAAGCTTTTACCTGCCTTTAAAATGAAAAAAAACCTAACTTTAAATGTATAAAGGATTTAAAAAACGGTATTTTTTCACCCTTTAAAAAAACACCTGCGGGGGAGGAAAAAAAATTTCTGTAATGAAAATTTTAAATGCAAAGGGCCTCAAACAAAAAGTGGCCTGCCCAAAAGTGAAAAAACACCCATTTTAAAATGGGATCGGATAATTAAAAGGGGAAATTTTTTTTTCCCCAAAAATACACCTGCGGGGTGGAAAAAAAAAAATTTCTGTTTAATTGGGAAAATTTAAGTGCAAAGGGGGCCTCTATCAACAAAAGGGCCCGCCCAAAAGTGAAAAAACACCTATCCCGAAATGTATACGGATATAAATGTATTTTTTTTGCACCTTAAAAATAACCCCCTGTTTGGGGACGACCCAAAAAAACTTTTTTTTGAAATTTAAGTGCCCAAAGGGGCCTCTATCGACAAAGTGGCCTGGGCCCCAAAAGTGAAAAAACATTAAACTGAAATGTATAAAGGATAATAAACGGGATTTTTGCACCTAAAAATACAACGCCCCGGGGGACAAAAAATTTCTGTATTTTAAAAATTTTAAATCAAAAGGGGCCCCCTATCAACAAAGCTGGCCTGCCCCCAAAAGTGAAAAACACACCTATCTGGAATGTATACAACTTTAAAAATTAACCCCGGTAAAATTTTTTTTTTGCAAACCCTAAAAAATCCCAAAAAGCCCACGGTTTGGAAAAAGGAACCCAAAAAAAATTTGGAAAAATGTATTCAAATTTAAGTTCAAGGTGCCCCTATCAACAAAGCGGGGCTTTGGGGAAAATTAAAAAAAAACGTATCGAAATTATAGGATTTTAAACGGTATTTTTTCACCTAAAAACACAAAGCAGTGATGACCAAAAAAAGCTTTTTTAAATTTAAATTTAAAATGCAAGGTGGGCCCCTTTTCAACAAAAACTTTGGGCGGGGGAAAAAAAATGAAAAAAAAACGTAACTGAAAAAAGTATATGATAAATAAACGGTTTTTTTGCACCCCCCAAATATACACCTCTGTGACGACAAAATTGCCGTATTGAAAAATTTTAAACAAGGTTTCCTCTATCAACAAAGCTGGGGGCCCGGGCCCCAAAAAAAAAAAAACACCTATCTGAAATGTATACGGATAATAAACGGTAATTTTGTGCACCTAAAAAAAACACCCGCCGGGTGACCCACAAAATTCTGTATTGAAATTTATGGGGCAAGGTTGCCCCCTATCCCAAAAATGCTGGACTGGGCAAAAAAAATAAAAAAAAAAAACGTATCTTTAAATGATTAAAAAGGAAAAATAAAAAGGGGATTTTTTTTCACCTAAAAATTTCACGCCGGGTGACGACAAAATTGGCCCATATTTAAATTTAAGTGGATGGTGCTTTTTCAACAAAGCTGGCCTGCCCAAAGGAAAAAAACCCAATATCTGAAATGTATTTCGGTAATTAAAAGGTTTTTTTGCACCTAAAAAAACACCTTCGGGGAGGACAAAATTGCTGTATTGAAAGTTAAGTGGCTAGGTGCCTCTATCAACAAGGCTGGCCTGCCAACAATTGAAAAAAACACACGTATCAGAAATGTATACGGATAATAGAACTGTATTTTTGCACCTAAGAAATACAACTGCGGTTGACGACATAATTTCTGTAGTTGGAAATATAAGTGCAAGGTGGCCTCTATCAAACAAAGTGGCTTGCCCTAAAAGTGTAAAAACACCTATACTGAAATGTATACTGGATAATAAACGGTATTGTTTTTGCACCTAATAATACACCTCTGTGACGACAAAATTTCTGTATTCAAATTTAAGTGCAAGGTGCATCTATCAACATAGCTGGCCTGCCTAAAAAAGTGAAAAAACACCTATATGAATGTATACGGATAATAAACAGGTATTTAATTGCGACCATAAAATACAAACCTTGCGGTGAGGACAGAAATTGCTGTATAGAAATTTAAGTGCAAGGTGCCACTAACCAACAAGAGTGGCCTGCGCCCAAAAGTGAAAAAACACCTATCTGAAATGTATACGGAAAATAAACTGTATTTTTTTCACCTAAAAATACACCTGCGATGACGACAAATTTGTTGTATTGAAATTTAAGTGCAAGGTTCCTCTATCAACAGAGCTGGACTGGGCAAAAGTGAAAAAACACGTATCTGAAATGTATACGGATAATAATACGGTATATTTTTGCACCTAAAAATACACCTGCGGACGACAAAGTTGCTGTATGGTTGAAATTTAAGTGCAAGGTGCCTCTATCTTCAAAGCGGGCCTGCCAAAAGTGAAAAAAAACACGGTATCTGAACTGCATACGGATAATAAAAGGTAATTTTTTGCACCTAAATATACACCTGCGGTGACGACAAAATTGGCTGTATTCAAATTTAAGTGCAAGGTGCTTCTATCAACAAAGCTGGCCCTCCTAAAAGTGAAAAAAAACACTCTATCTGGAAATGTAATACGGATAATAAACGGTATTTTTGCACCCAAAAATAATTTTTAACCACCCCCCCCCTGCGGGAGGACAAAATTGCTTTATTTGAAATTTAAGTGCAAGTTGTCCTCTATCAACAAAGCCTGGCCTCCTCAAAATTGAAAAAAACACCTATCTTAATGTAACGAATATAAATCGGTATTTTTTTCACCTAAAAATACACCTGCGTTGACGACAAAATTGTTTGTATTGAATTTAAGTGCAAGTTCCTCTATCAACAAAGCTGGACTTGCAAAAGTGAAAAAACACGTAACTGAAATGTATACGGATAATAAACGGTAGATATTTTGCACCTAAAAATTACACCCTGCGGTGACAAAAAAATTGCTAGTATTGAAATTTAAGTGCTAAGGTGCCTCTATCAACAAAGCTATCCTGCCCAAAAGTTGAAAAAACAACCTATCTGAAATGTAAACGGATAATAAACGGTATTTTTAGCTACCTAAAAAAACACCTGTGGTGACGAAAAAATTTGCTGTGATTGGAAATTAGATGTGTCAAGGGGTGCCTCTACAACAAAAGCTGGCCTGCCCAAAAGTGAAAAAACAACCTATCTGAAAGGTATACGAGATAATTAAACTGGTATTATTTGCACCTAAAAATACACCTGTGGTACGACAAAATAAACTGTATTGAATTTAAAGTGCAAGGAGCCTCTATCAACAAAGCTGGCCTGCCCAAAGGAAAAAAACAACGTATCTGAAAAATGTATACGGATAAATAAACTGTATTTTTGCACCTAAAAAATACAACTGCGTGACAGACATAATTGCTGTATTGAAATTCAGGTGCTAGGTGCCTCTATCAACAAAGCTGGCTTCCCAAAAGTGAAAAAACACTCTAACCTGAATGTATACGGAAATAAACGGTATTATTTTGCACTAAAAATACACCTGCGGTGACTGACGAAAATGTGATGTATTCCAATATTTAAATGCAAGGTCTTCTATCACAAAGCTGGCCTGCCCAAAGTTGAAGAAAACCCCTATCTGAAATGTATACTAGATAAAAACAGTATTTTTTGCACCTAAAAAAACACCTGCGGTGACGACAAAATTGGATGATGAGTCCATTAATTAAGTCAGCAAGGTGCCTCTATCAACAAAGCTGGACTGGGCAAAAGTGAGGAAACACGTATCTGAAATGTATACTGGATATAAACGGCATTTTTTGCACCTAAACATACACCTGTCGGTGACACAAATTTGCTGTATTGAAATTTAAGTGGCAACAGGTGCCGTGTTCAAAAAACTGCCTGCCCAAAAGTGAAAAAACACCTATCTGAAATGTAACGGATAATAAACGGTATTTTTTAGCACCTAAATATCACACTGCGGTGACGACAAATATGCTGTATTGAAATTTTAAGTGCAAGGTGCCTCTATCACAAAGCTGGACTGGGCAAAAGTGAAAAAACACGTATCTGAAATGTATACGGAAATAAAACGTCTATTTTTTGCACCAAAATATACCACCTGCGTGACGAAAACATTCTTTAAGAAAAAAAGATAATTGAAATTTAAGTGCAATGTTCCTCAATCAACAAGCTGGCCTGCCAAAAAGTTGAAAAACCCTATCTGAAATGTATATCCTATAATAAACGTTATTGTTTTGCACTTAAAAATACAACTTCGGTGACGACAAAAATGCTGTATTGAAATTTAAGTGGAAGGTGCGTCTATCAACAAAGCTGGACTGGGTAAAAAGTTAAAAAACACTTATCTTGAAATGTATACATATAATAAAATGGTATTTTTGCACAAAAATTAGCACCTGCGGTGTACACAAAATTGCTGTAATGAAATTTAATGTGCACGGTGCTCTATCAAGGCGCGCGATGTGTGGCCTGCCATAAGTGAACAAAGCACCTATCTAAATTTATACGGATAATAAAACGGTATTTTTTTTCACCTAAAAATACACCTGGGGGGGCCGGGGGTTGACGACAAATTTGTTGTATTGAAATTAAGTGGCACATGTTCTCTATCAACAGAAGCTGGACTGGGCAAAAGTGAAAAAACACGTATCCCTGAAAGTGGATATACGATAATAAACGGTATATTTTGCACCTTAAAATACACCTGCGTGACGACAAAATTGCTGTATTGAAATTTAAGTGCAATGGAGCTTCATTCACAATGCTGGCCTGCCAAAATGAAAAAAACACCTATTTTGAAATTTTATACGTGATAATAAACGATAATTTTTGCACCTAAAAATACACCTGCGGTGACGACAAAATTGCTGAATTGATATTGAAGTGCAAGTTCCTCTATCAACAAAGCTGACGGGCAAAATGAAAAAAACACTTTCTCTGAATGTGTATACGGATAATAAAAGGTATTTTTTTTGCACCTAAAAATACACCTGCGGTGACGACAAGAATTGATGTATAAAATTATAAAATGCAAAGGTGCCTCTAATCAACAAAGCTGGACTGGTGGCAAAAGTAAAAAACACTTATCTGAAAATGTTATATAACGGTGATAATAAACGGCATTTTTTTTGCACCTAAAATACATCCTGCGGTTACGACAAAATGCTATAGTGACATTTTAAGTGCAGAGGTACCGTCTACCAACAAAGTGACCTGCCACAAAACTGAAAAAAAAAAACACATAACGAAATGTATACGGATAATAAACGTATTTTTTGCACCCTAAAAATAACACCTGCAGTGACGAATTTTTCTGAATTGAAATTAAGTGCTAGGTGCTCAATCACAAAGCTGGACTTGGCACAAGTGAAAAAACATCTATCTGACATGTAAAACGGATAATAAACGGTATTTTTTGCACCTAAGAATATACACCGTGCGGTGACGAACAAAATTAATGTTAGTCAAATTAAGTGCAATGTACCTCTATCAACAAAGCCGGACTGGGCAAAAGAAAAAAACACGTATCTGAAAATGTGATACAGATAAGAAACGTATTTTTTGCACGCTAAAAATACACCAGCGGTGACGACAAAATTGCTGTGATTGAAATTTATAAGTGCAAGGTGCCCTCTATCAACAAAGCTTGGCCCTGCACACAAAGTGAAAAAAAACATCTATCTGAAATGTAAGATAATAAACGTATTTTTTGCACCTAAAAATACAACCTGCGGAGACGACAAAAATTGCTTATTTTGAAATATTAAGTGCAAGGTGCCTCCATCCAACAAGGCTGGCCTCCCAAAAGTGAAAAAACACCTATCTGAAATAATACGGAAAATAAACTGTATTTTTTACTCACCTAGAAAATACACCTGCGGTGGACGACAAAATTGCTGTAATGAAATTTAAGTGTAAGGTGCCTCTATCAACAAAACTGACTGGCAAAAGTGAAAAAAACACGTATCTAAATGTAACGAGATATTAACGGTATTTTTTTCACCCTTAAAATACACTGCGTACAACAAAATTGCTGTATGGAAATATTAATGCAAGGTGCCTCTATCGACAAAGCTAGCCTGCCCAAAAGTGAAAAAAATCACCAATCTGAAATGTATACGATAATAACGGTAATGTTTTTGCTCCTAAAAAGATAACACCGTGCGGTTTACGACAAAATTGATGTATCTTATTTAAGAGTGCAAGTGCCCTCTATCAACAAAGCGACTTTCAAAAGTGAAAAAATAATACGTATCTGAAATGTATACTGATATAAACTGGCATATTTGCACCTAAAAATACAAACCTGCGGTGACGAAAAATATGTGCTGTAATTGAAAGTTAAGTGCATTGTTTCTCTCTATCAAAAAGCTGCCTGCCCAAAAAGTGAAAAAACACCCTATCTGAAATGTATACGAGAATAAACGGTATTTATTTGCACCTAAATGTACACATGCGGTGAACGCACAAAAAATTGCTGTATTGAAATTTAAGTGCAAGGTGCCTCCTATCACAAAGCTGACTGGGCAAAAGTGAAAAAACACTATCCTGAAATGTATACCGATAATAAACGGCTAATTTTTTGCACCTAAATATACACCTGCGGTGACGACAAAATTGCTGTATTGAAATTTAATTGCAAGGTGCCTCTATCAACAAAGCTGGCCTGCCCAAAAGAGAAAAAACACCTATCTGAAATGTAAACGGTTAATAAACGGGAAATTTTTGCACCTAAAAAAACACCTGTGAGCGACAAAATTGCTGATTGAAATTTAAGGCAAGGTTCCTCTAAAAACAAAACTGGACGGGCAAAAAAGGAAAAAAAAACCCCGTATCTGAAATGTATAAAATAATAAACGGGAATTTTTTGCACCCCAAAAAAAACAAACCCGCGGGACGACAAAATTGCTGTAATTTAAAATTTTAAAAATTTCAAAGGGGCCCCTACCAAAAAACTGGCCTGGCCCCAAAAATAAAAAACACCTAACCCGAAATGTTACAAAAATAAATGGTATTTTTTGCACCTAAAAATAAACCCAAAACCCCTTTCGGGGACACAAAAAATTTCTGTATTTAAAAAAAAGGGAAGGTTCCCCCTATCCCAAAAAATTGGGGCCTTTCCCCAAAAATGAAAAAACACCTATCCCAAATGTATACGCATAAAAAACGGGATTTTTTTCCCCCAAAAAAAACCGCCGGGGACGACAAAATTTGGGGTAGAAATTTTAGTGGAAGGGGGCCCCAATTTTAAACAAACCCGGGCTGGGCAAAAGGGGAAAAAACAAAAGTATCTGAAAAATTTTTTTAAATCGGTAAGGCCCCCCTTAAAAAACACCCGGGGCTTTTAAAATTTTTTTTTTTAAAAACAAAGCTGGAAAAATGCCGGGGGTCCTCTTCAACAAAATTCCTCCCTTTCCCCCTATTTGAAATGTATACGGAAAAATAAAAAGGGAAATTTTTTTTTCCTAAAAAAAACACCTGGGTGACGACAAAATTGTGAATTTAAATTTTAAATGCAGTTCCTTTTTATCAAAAAAAAGGGTGGGCTTGGAAAAATGAAAAAAACTATCTGAAAAAAGTAAAACGGTTAAAGGTAATTTTTTCCCCTAAAAATACCCCCAGGGGTTAGACAAAATTTTATGGTTTTTTTAA
>JAODAL010067104.1:0-17452 GCA_025379985.1 Phyllomedusa bahiana
CTCCCCTTCCAGAACCCAGCGGAAATAAGGAAAAGGGACAAATTTGGGATATTTGGGCACCTTCACCCCCCAATCTCTCTAATATATTGCAGAGTTCCCCCAATACGTTTTTATTTTGGGCAGTGCCAATTCCATTAAAACGTTTTCTGCAATTTACTTTTTGGGCACCCGTCAAAAACCACGGGGGAAAATTCCTTAGGAAGGTCAAATGCAAAGTCGCCTTAGACCGGGCGGAAACCATCTCCCCCCAATTTTCATTTACTTGGTGTTTTAACTTTCTCGAGCCCTTTTTCTAATTTTTTGACTCGCCCTGGGTCCCCCAAAATCTCTTTCCCAAACCCCTGAAACATTCTCTTTAGTTGAGCAAAGCCCCCCTTTCACTAATTTCCTTTAAATCCCGGATAACTTTTCCTTTTTACCGCGTCCCAAAGGGGCATAAAACCCTCCCGGGTTTTGCCGCCACTGGATCCTGACCATTTTTTTACAAAAGGGTTTATGATCTGCCAATTTTTGGAAAACCTTTTGCTCCTAGTCTATATTTTCCCTTTAATTTCCTGCCACGACAGAACCTATTCTCCTTTTCATGTTTTAGATCTCCCTTTGTCCGAAATTTTTCTATCCTTCCACTCCCCAAAAATTTTTGTTTTCCCCGTCCTGCTGGAAATGCCCGCATCCCCCAAAGGGCGACTTGGAATAGATAGAAAGTAAACATTTCCCACATGTTTCCATGGGGCAATTTTTCCCTCTTAATACACGCTTCTTTTGACATGGGAAGAAACCCTGATCGCTGTAGCAGTAAGGCGGAAAATTCTCGGTTTCCCAAAATTGCTTCCCACCTCAGATGGAAAAATACAACAAACCGTGACCAATCCCGCACCCCGGACAACGCCGCAATTGTACAATCAATGTCAGGGAGGTTAAGGCCCCCCTCCCGCTTGCTCAAATGGCGCCATTTTTTATCGTGCATTAGTAGCGTAGAATGCGCTGGAATCTATGATCCTGTCCTACTGTGGGTCATAGATTTTAAAGTAGTTTACCTGTTCTAGCATAATGAAAAAACTTATATGGAAAGCCCCTTGATTTGTGTCAGAATGCCATGCAGGGAGTACAGCCCAATCACAGCAACACATATAAAGAGTTTAAAAATCCACACGCAAATTATTGGCCAAAAAAAATTTTGATCAAAATTATTTGAAAACATGTTTAAAAGTTCAGAATTCACTCACCATTTGACAGAAAAGTGGTCCAATCATCAACAAGCATATAAGCAGTTTTATACGCTGACGCTTCGGGGGGGTTTGCATACACAGGCCCTTACGCATAGCTATGAGTAAGGGCCCGTTTATGCTAAGCCTGAAATGCGTCAGCGTATAAACTGCTCTATCATGCTTTTTGATGATTGACCACGACTGTCAAACTGGTGAATGAATTTTTTAACTTTAAACATTTTTCAAAAAAATTTTGAATCAAAAATTTTTTTATGGCCACATAAATTGCGTGCTGAATATTTCAACTCTTTTTTTTTATATGCTACATAATTGCCTGCATTTTGCCCGCTAAAGATAAATGTGAGCTTTGTACGGTTGTAGTCAACATCCTCCAGCATGCCCCCCCCCCCCCCCCCCCCAAAACTCAGGCGCATTACAAAGGCCGCGGTGTTTTAAATGCATCAATATTAGAGGGGCGCCGTTTAAAAAATTTTTGCAGACGGGCAGAGCCATTTTGGGGCTGAAAAATCCTGAGCTCTCCATAACTGTACCCTTTCCAATAGATCATTGCACGACATCATAATTTCATATATTTTTAACCCCCCTGAAAAACCCCTTAATTTTTATTTTTTTTATTTTTTTTATTTTCATTCTTTCAATCCCGGTCTTCCAAAACCCATAACTTTTATTTATTTATTTTTTTAAATATTGACTAGTTGAATTTTTTTTTATTGGTACCATCTAATGCATGACATAATCTGCTGAAGAACCAACAATGAAATTCTTTGTAGCATGGAATTCTTTTTTTTTTTTTTTTTTTTTTTTTTTCCCTTTTCCCTTTCCTTTTCCCAATTTCAATTTTGTTGGGTTTTTGTTGCCCCCCCCTCCTCCTCCCCCCTGCCCCCACCACCTTTTTGTCTTCCAACATGTGGTAGAAATGCCTTGTTGTCTATATTCTATGGGTTGGCATGATCCCAGAGATGACAAATTTATTTAGGTTTAGTTATACTTACTACTTTTAATTTTTTTAATTTTGTTATTGCCATCCCTGTTTTACTGTATTTGAAGCTGTACGACGGCTTTTTTTGCAGTATGAAGTTTAGTTTTCTTTGGTACCAACTTGAGATATATGCAACTTTTTGATTATTTTTTTCCTTTATTTCTGGGTGGTAATTTGGCCAAAAACTGCAGTTCTGAGTTTTTCTTTTTTTAAATAGGTTGCTCACGGTGGGATAAATAGCAAGATTATGCTTTATACTGTTACAGACCTGGATTATGTATTTTCAATATTTTTTTTTTTTTATTTGATTACGTTGTTTTTAAAACCATTTCTTTACTGTATTCTAGGCCCTTTGGCTACTATTACTATATACTGCAGTACTGATGTACTACAGTGTCCAGTGATTTCATTGGTCTCCAATTTTGTAATTAACCGTTAGCACCTGTCGCGTAATGAGCAGTCTTAGTCAATGAGCCTGCTCCATACTCCCTTGATGATACCATGATGTTCAGTTATGTCATGTGTACATGTCACAATAAAAATGCTGTTTTTTCTTATTGCCATCATATGATCGAGCAGATGTTGGATGTTAAACTATATGATGGTATAGTTTTGCTGGAAAAGGTGCAATATAACTTGCAACTTACTGACTAAAAACCTTGTTTTTATGCATAAGGGGACGTTCATAGGATTAAATGTTCGGCGCGGACATGTTTGCTCCGAGAACACGTTGGTTTTCTCCTTCTAGTTCCATTCTTGCAAGCGTGGAATTTGAACAGGGAAATGACTTGGACTGCCCGAAGCAGATTTCTGCCTCGTATACTTTAAACGCCTCAAAGAATTAAAGAATACTCTAGTAAAATCTTCAGCGTCTGAACAACAATGCTGATTTTACATGGCAGTCTATTGGGAAGTTTTAACAGGCAGTTTGGATTCTTATTTAAGGGCGTATTGGGCGTCAAATACTCCTCAAAATAAGCGTGGAAAACCACTGTGTGAACATACCTTTAAGGTCCAGTATGAGTATGCATGGAGACATTATTCAGTCACTAATTACAACCGCTACTGGACTGCTAAAACTAGAATACGCAGAGATTAAAATGAATAAAATTTTAAGTTTATACTAAATGCTTTCCCACCACACTATGCTCAGCTCATCCTGCTCTGCAACATGATGCTGGATAATCAACTTGCATATTCAATTTGATACTTTCCCTTTTAATTGACTATATCTGTATCTTATCACTGTAGATTCTCTCTAGCTATGTGCTTTGTCTTCCTGATTTATGAATATAATTCCAAAACTACAGTGAAGACTGACACTTAGCACAGAAGTAGGTAGGCTGTTGGACTGGGAATATTAATTGCAAAGCATTGCAGAGTTATCATCCATTAAGGTTCTTTGGAAGTTTAGGTGACAAACCTTATTGGCAGAGTAATGTATTATTTTTAATGCTTGTCTTAGATATCGTTAAACATGTAGGAAATGGATATGACTTAGATTAATGTGAGCAAAAGCCTATGTGAACATTTTTCACATACAGCAGGGCTGTGGAGTCGGTAAGCCAAAGCTCCGACCCCTCGATTTCCCTAACACAGACTCCAACTCCCACTCTGATTCCTTCATACATTTAAGTTATAACTTTACTGTAGTAAAATGGTAACATCAGGCTTTTTATTATCTTTATGATACAATATTCAAGCTATTTAGGTAGAACATAAAATATATTTATTGGATACAACTTTAGAACACAAAAAAACTTTATAACATTTGTGGAGTCTTTGAATTTGTTCTGAGAAATAGTATCGCCTCCATCAGATCCTCCTTCATAGATGACCTCAAATCTGATTTCCAGGCTAGAGAACAGCCTTTCTACACTAACCTGGGTTGGTGGCAAAGCGGTAACCACATGGGCAACATCTCCAACAATCTCCGGGTATAAAAGAATTGCCTCAGGCACAGTCCGTTTGGATGAACGGTTGGACTCCTCTACGTCTTTGAGAGCAAGTGAAACATTTTGCTGAAATATGGTTCTCTGTTTGCTATGGGAGAGGAATCTTCTCCCCTGGGGAAGCGCTTTGCCTGCTCCATGTCATCAATTAAAGTCCTCATCTGAAGAGGCTGAAGATATGGGAACAGTAGCACTGGCAAGACCAAATTCCTTTTGCTCTTGGCACTGCATCAAACTAACTGGACCAATTTATTATATATTTGTGGAGTCTGAGTCGATCCATTTTATAATCACTCCAACTCCACCAAAATAGACCTAGACTCCACAGCCCTGACATACAGTGGGGATAATAAGTATTTAATACACTGGCAATTTTGCCCACCTACAAAGAATGGAGAGGTCTGTAATTTTTATCATAGGTACACTTGAACTGTGAGAGACCAAATCTAAAAACAAATCCAGAAAATTGCACTGTATGATTTTTAAATAATTAATTTGCATTTTATTGCATGAAATAAGTATTTGATCACCTACCAACCAGCAAGAACTGCGTGCTTTTAAAAAAAAAAATAAATAAATAAAAAACACACCAAAAAAGTGTGAAAGCACCCTAAGAAGCCCTCCTACTCTGCACTCATTACCTGTATTAATTGCACCTGTTTGAACTTGTTACCTGTATAAAAGACACCTATCCACACACACAATCAATCGCACTCGACCTCTCCACAACGGCCAAGACACAAGAGCTATCTAAGAACACCAGGGACAAAATAGTAGACCTACACAGGGCGGGTATGGGCTACAGGACAATAGACAAACAGCTTGGTGAGAAGGCAACAACGTTTGGCGCAATTATTAGGAAATGGAAGAAACATAAAATGACTGACTGTCAATCTTCCTCGGTCTGGGGCTCCATGCAAGATCTCACCCCGTGGGGTAACAATTATTCTGAGAAAGGTCAGGAAGCAGCCCGGAACTACATGGGAGGACCTGGTCAATGACCTGAACAGAGCTGAGACCAAAGTCTCAATGATTACTGTTAGTAACACACTACGCCATCATTAAAATATTGCAGGGCACACAAGGTTCCCCTGCTCATGCCAGCGCATGTCCAGACCCTTTTAAAGGGGTTTTCTCGCTACAAAGTTCATATCTCTAATGATGACTGTAAAAATAAGCACTTTTGCAATTGGTTTGCTTTATGTAAGTCATTTAGTATAGTAGATATGAGCTAAACTGTGCATCTACAGCTATTTCTGCAGCTGCTGGTTGGGACACGCCCCCTTTTCTGTGGTTGGCTGACTGATATGTCATTCAGCCTGTTTGGACATGACCCCTGTGCTGTGATTGGCTGTCTGCACTCTGTGCTTACTCCCCTCTGAGCTGTTGATATTGAAAGTGAAACTAGGTGTCTCAGCTTCTCTATGCTCCTATCTCAGCTCTATGTAAACGATCTGGGCAGTTACTTAGTCTCTAGCAGTTAGATTCACTCTCCCCTCATAAAACACAGCCTTGTAAACTGCTCTCCCCTCATATAACAGCCTTGTACAGTCTGATCCACCTCCTGCCTGATAACAGAAGTGGGAGGAGGGGGCAGAGAGCATGCCTCACATGTGTTTTATCAATTCAGGCTGTGTGTATAACTGTTTATAGCAATGAGGGGGGGTGCTGGTTACAGCAATGAGGGTGTTTTGCTTACAAGAAGCTTGTGTAGCCTGGAGCCTGTCCTCTCCAGACATCCTTTCCCTTTCCTTGCTACACCCAGAATGGTGATGTCACAACTCTTCAGTGAGGGGAGACATGCCTACTGAGAGATGAGACTCGCCCCTGGATTTGAAAATGAAACTGATAGAGCTCAAGTCTTCGAAATCTTCTAACGATAAAACCCCTTTAAGTTTACCAATAACCATCTGGATGATCCAGAGGAGGCATGGGAGAAGGTCATGTGGTCAGATGAGCCCAAAACAGAACATTTTGATATCGAACTCCACTCGCCATGTTTGGAGGAAGAAGGATGAGTACAACCTCAAGAACACTGTGATTTTCTGCAAAGGGGACAGGATGACTTCACCGTATTGAAGGGAGGATGGATAGGGCCATGTTTCACATGATTTTGGCCAACATCCTCTTTTTCTCAGTAAGAGCATTGAAGATGGGTCGCGGCTGGGTCTTCCAACAGGACAATGACCCAAAACACGCAGCAAGGGCAACTAAGGAGCGGCTCCGTCAGAAGCATTTCTAGGTCCTGGAGTGGCCTAGCCAGTTTCCAGACCCGAAGCCAATAGAAAATCTTTTGAGAGAGCTGAAACTCATCGTAGCCCAGCGACAACCCTGAAAGATCTGTATGGAGGAGTGTGCCAAAATCCCTGCTGCAGTGTGTGTAAACTTGCTCAAGAACTACAAGAAATGTCTGACCTCTGTATTGCAAACAAAGGTTTCTGTAACAAATAATAAGTTACGTTTTTCTATTGTATCATATACTTATTTCATGCAATGTGATTCTCTGAATTTCGTTTTTAGATTCTGTTTCTAGATCCACACAGCAATTTGAAAATGCTGCCCAAAATCTGACGGTATTTCCGAATTGCTGGACCACACCGCTGGGGTTTTTGGGGCGTCTTCTGTGCAAAAACCAGCGCAAAAGATTCCGGAGCCCCGAAGTCCCAGTACATTTAGGGCTGTGGTAATCCGACGTCCGTCCCACGGAATATAGAACATGTCCAAAATACTGTATCTGCTGAAAAACTGACCAAAATCCTGTGCTGTGTAGACCTAGCCTCACAGTTGAAGTGTACCTACAATAAAAATTACCGACCTCTCCATTGTTTGTAGGTGGGAAATCTTGCAAAATCCCCAGTGTATCAAATACTTATTTTCACCACAGTATGTGCTGCAAAAGCTTTTGGCATGTAAACTGAATGTCTATTGAGGCCTCCATGCATTGGCATACTCTCCCCACATACACTGAATGGGAAGAGCAGCATACTTCCTGGAAAGTGTGCCATTGCAGAAGAAGGGAAAGCAGTATGGAACTATACGTTCGCATCTGTTCGAGAACGTAGGTGAAAACTGAGCTTTAGAGACGACTAAATAACAAGGATGACCTAAAGATGTACAGTCATTTATTTTACGGCAGAACACTTAATGTCATTTGGTTGGTTTGTTTTTATAGACTGCTTTTTTTTCCGCCATCACTTGTTTTGCTGCAGACTGTAATGTCACTGTGGTGTAGTGGACGTCATAGTGAAACTTTTATTTCTGTGCAATAGTTTTGTCATTTTTACTTTCATATTTTTTCTGGCTAAGTAAGTGATAGATAACTGGAAATGCTGTTATAATAAAATGCCTCTTTGAGGATGGATAATGTAAATACTGCCATCCTTCTTCTGTACAGGTATTGTGCAATTTACTGGCCTCAGAGGGGTCCTCCTGAGTATTTGTATAGAGGTGTACATACAGTTAAGCCACATTATTATATACCTACCAAGCCGGATCATGCCCCATTACTTCCTTTATGAGCTATGTATTGCCGACTTTGAAAGTAGAAAGTGGTTATAGTAGTGTGTGTGTGTGTGTGTGTGGTGTGTGTGTTGTATATATATATACATATATATATATATATATATATATATAATATATGTTGTGTTGTGTGTGTAATATATATAATATATATATATATATTATATATATATATAATATGTATGTATTATGTGTATATAATAATATATTTTGAGACAAGTACTAGTCTAAATGACTGCCATTCTAACAAACTATCATTTTGTTACAGAGCAATACTTTCTTCAGCAACTGGAGGAGCTGGGGATCTTATCTTTTACCCCTTCCAGGACAGTGTTGGGCTCTCGAATTGCAGCACATGATGACAGGTGTGTAGGTCTCTTACTGATATGATACACGAGGCAGGGATGTGTTAAAGTAGGGGATGGTTGCTTTGTGGTAGGAATCGGTGGAAACTAATAGGTGCTGAATTGTTAAGTGTTGTGAATTATTGGACATCCATAAAAAAAAAATCACCCTCGTTTCCTACAAAGGTTGCTTCTGGTCTGCATATTGCAGTTCTCTTTTAGAAGCAAGTGGTGGATAATTATATGCTGGGTTAATGGAATTTTACTAGATACTACTATATTACAGTGCACTGCTCTCATTTGTCCCTCACACCAAGTTCCATCATATTATACCCATTTGAGTTGGAACATCCTGGCATTTTTGTGTACTGAATTTGTTGCTGCTGCATAGTAACATGATAGATCAGGTTAGAAATAGAGACAGGTCTATCAAGTCGAACCTACAGCCCCACCGTTTAGCTGCAAAAGAAGGTAAAACACAAATGAGGTGGATACCAGTTGTCCCATACTAGAGAAAACATTCCTTCTCAACTCCAATTATGGCAAACGAAATAAATCCTGGGATCAGTGTCCCCTTTCCAGAATCTAGTAACGATAATCTGAAATTTTTCAGGACCAGCACCTCGGCCCTTCTTGTTTAATGAATTCACCATCACAACTTCTTGGGGGCAGCGAGTTCCCTTGTGCTGCGGAATATGTTGGCGCTATAGAAATAAAGATTATTATTATTATTATTGTCTCACCACCCTTACTGTAAAGTATCCTTGTCTTTTGGTGATAGGAAAATAATCATCAGACACAAGCATCTGTCTCTTTTGATGCAACTCATGACTTGATTTGCCTGGCATTGGTCACTAAATTTAAGATTATGGTTCACCAGTATCCCCAATTCTTTTTCAGTGACCGTTTTGGCCTGCTATTTAGTACATAATTGTACATTTCGTTTGGCACTTTGCAAGGGTTTAGCTGTCATGGAGCATTTTATTGGAGCAGAGAACAATTCTTGTTTGATTAGTGTGTAAAAAGTCTGCCTCTCAGGCATGTTAAATCATAGTAATGACGTACATTGGCAGCTGTCATTGTATCATTCACCCCAACCCCAACTCTTAGGGTTTGTTCACACGGCTTATTTTGCCGCGCATTTAGGCACGTATTGCATGTTATACGCGGCAAAATGCGCAACGCAATTACGGTAATCCATAGCTCTCCTATAGAGCTATGGATTACGTGTTGTCCCCCCGCGAGTACAATACGATCGTATTGTACGTGCGGGGAGATAAGTGACATGTCAATTATTCGTGGTGATTACGAACAATGTATGTCAATGGGGCTGGTGGGCTGCCGGCCCCCCTGTGCTTTGGGAATATGCGCTGATCAGCGTGACTACTAAAACACACGGCGTATTGCGGCGCGTACTGTGCGCACCGCAATTACACCATGTGAACATGCCTTTAGACACAACATATAAATCATTTTAAAGGCAAAGTCTGTTTAGGAAGCAAAAATATGGTTTCTGTGTATCTGTTTTGTATATAACTGTTTATAATCACTGTTCTCCCATAGAGGTGAACATATGGCAATGTATGTTCTTATAATCAGCGGTTTAAAAAAAAACAAATTTAATGGTCTCTTCGTATGTGTCTAAAGCAGCACAGAGTTCTTGTAAAAGTTAAAATAAAGTGTGACACTTTGCTCCACTTAACTTTTTTTTTTTCCGCCCTTTCCATAGGTTTCTTTTGCACTTGGCAGAGAAGACTGCAGGAATTATAGTTACGAATGACAATCTCCGGGAGTTTGTAGTTGAATCTCCTGCATGGACTAATATTATCAAAGAAAGGTCTGTGCTTATATTTGTTTTTCAGCAACTTATCGTTGTCCTCAAATTCTACAACAACTTTCCAAAAAAAACATCAGTACCAGTGAAAAACAATACACTTTGTTAAATGTCTCGTTATGGAAAAATGGAGGCTGCTTCTCTTATCAACCTCATTTTCCTGCCTTTCCTGTATTCTTATCTTTTTACTTACTCAGTGCTTCATCTTCACTACAAGCTCAGGTTTCAGCTGCCTATAGAAGTCTGTTGAAAGGGGAGCGGAAGGAAAGATAGGGAGAGACCCACATAGATGGTGCTGGCTGTACAGTGAGTATTTTATCTCACCTCAGGGCTGGAGGCACAGCTACACTGCTCTTTAATTTCTGGCTAATGTTGTTTTCCTTGCTGCTGCATGTGTCTGTGTCTTTTACGTTAATGTCCTCCCTCCTCCCCTGTCAGAAGACTTCCGTGGGAAGCTGTAACCTGAGCTCATAGTACAGCTAATTCATGTCTCCTGTGCAAGACAAAATCCTCAGTGACATTCAAGTGAGTGAACAGATAAGAATGTAATCTATTTTACTATAAAACAAAATAGATTAGTTTCTTATTTTTGCTTGTACTGATGATTTATGGAAAATTGTGTTATAATTGGTGGTACGCACCAAGGAGTGTTCACCCTGATGGCTTACACTCTCTAAATGAATGGATTCCAATTTATTAAAAGATAAACCTTGCTTTGTTGAAAGAAAATTCCTGCACTCAGCACAGCAGCCCTTATATTACATCCTTTAATACAACTATACAAAATACACTCACCGGCCACTTTATTAGGTATACCATGCTAGTAACGGGTTGGACCCCCTTTTGCCTTCAGAAATGCCTCAATTCTTCGTGGCATAGATTCAACAAGGTGCTGGAAGCATTCCTCATGTTCAAGAAACCAGTCTGAGATGATTCCAGCTTTATGACATGGCGCATTATCCTGCTGAAAGTAGCCATCAGATGTTGGGTACATTGTGGTCATAAAGGGATGGACATGGTCAGCAACAATACTCAGGTAGGCTGTGGCGTTGCAACGATGCTCATTGTACCAAGGGGCCCAAAGAGTGCCAAGAAAATTCCCACACATGACACCACCACCCCAGCCTGAACCGTTGATACAAGCAGATGGATCCATGCTTTCATGTTGTTGACGCCAATTCTGACCCTACCATCCGAATGTACAGCAGAAATCGAGACTCATCAGACAGGCAACGTTTTCCAATCTTCGACTGTCCAATTTCGATGAGCTTGGGCAAATTGGAGCCTCAGTTTCCTTTCTTAGCTGAAAGATGGCACCGGTGTGGTCTTCTGCTGCTGTAGCCCATCTCCTCAAGTTCGCCGTACTGTCGTTCAGAGATGCTCTTCTTCCTACCTTGGTTGTAACGGGTGGCTATTTGAGTCACTGTTGCCTTTCTATCACTCGAACCATCTGCCCATTCTCCTTTGACTCTGCATCAACAAGGCATTTCCCCCACAGGATGCCGCTCACTGGATGTTTTTTTTCTTTTCGGACCATTCTCTGTAAACCCTAGAGATGGTTGTGCGTGAAAATCCCAGGAGATCAGCATTTCTGAAATACTCAGACCAGCCCTTCTGGCACCAACAACCATGCCACGTTCAAAGGCACTCAAATCACCTTTCTTCCCCATACTGATGCTCGGTTTGAACTGCAGGAGATTGTCTTGACCATGTCTACATGCCTAAATGCACTGAGTTGCCGCCATGTGATTGGCTGATTAGAAATTAATTTGTTAACGAGCAGTTGGACAGGTGTACCTAATAAAGTGGCCGGTGAGTGTATATATACCGCTCCACTCACCGGCTTCTATACATATGACATCCAAAAATCTTTAACCTGGTACGGGATATATATATATATATATATATGCGCCTTTTCATGCTTTGTCAGTCGACCATAGATCCGGCTGCACTCTCTCTCCGGTATCCTAGTCTGCAAACTTTCCGGCTTGACGTACGTTACTCACACTGCACCCGTCCGTGCACTATGCGATAGCTGCATCTGCGCTCAAGAGCCGTTGCTCCGCCATCAGCGGTCTCAGAATCCTTGAATAAAGTCCTGATAAAGACTTGTGGCCCCAGCGTCGGTATAAAAACACAGCTTTATTGGAATTAAACGTATGCAAAAATAAGATCCACCAGGTGACATCGCTCTCTTCTCTAATCAGATAGCATAGTTATGGTCAGGTAACCATAGAAACCTGTTTGCACTCAGAGCAGATAAAATCTCTTCTCACGAGTAAAGTAAAATAAAAGTAAAAGTAAAGTAAAATAAAAAAAAACTAATGAATTTGAAAAAGTATTTACCTGTCCCTAAATGTTGAAAGCTAATCTTTGTAGTGAGAAAAACCCTTTAAGGACCTAGTGACTTGTTGACCGGCCTATGTCTTAAGATTTTCCAGGTTGATGCTTTTCCTTTCTCTCCTCAGGTTATTGCAATATACGTTTGCTGGTGATATCTTCATGATCCCAGATGATCCATTGGGACGACATGGCCCAAGGCTGGATGAATTTCTTAGCAAACACAATGAGCACAGGTGAGGAAGTCTTCAGGTGCTCTTTGCTTCCCACATAGGATAAACAGATATAGGGGTTAAACTTTTAAAATGTCCCTATTTTCTGCTGAATACAGACATCAATTTGGTTTTTCAGAAGGATGTGGAGGCAGAGAGAGTATAAAAAATGATGACCTCCAGTGCAGTTACAACTTGGACAAGCCAAACCAACAGAACACCCCTATTTTCTTCTACATATATGTTTTGTGTGTTTAACTTAATTGGAAAATGAATCAATAATTCTGAATTAAAATAATTTTACAGCAAGAGACTTTTTTTGTTTTATTTGAACCCCATCAGTTAGTTCATAGCTTTTTGTTATGCAAACAGTCCACATTTTTTAGAAACCTGAACTTAACACCATGTATGACACGGATACATGTAAAATAGCAAACGGGCATTCAATATGCAAAGCCATCCGTGTAAAACAAGGTTGGCTCGAGTCCACTAGAACGCAAGCTGCTCATACACAGAGACTCTCCATTCTGGATTATAGAAAGGTTCCTGAGCAGAGGACCACTCCCTTCCTATAACCTTTTAAATGCCCTTATAAGACATATTAACAGGGACTCTCATATGTTCTTTTGTACAGAATGTTTAAAGGGGTTTTCCACTTTATATTGTTTTTTAATAGGAAATTATTCAATTTTCTAATATACATGTATGAATAAATCTACATCTGTGCTTCGTATATACTAAGGAGTAGGCACCTATCAAAAAAAATAAAGTAGTACAGCCCACATTACTGTCCATAATAATGGCTCCCATGGAGTGTAACTGTATTATACACATAATTCACAAAAGCATTGTAAAGTGGACAGCCCCTTTCAGTCAAAAGCAATCCAGTTAGAGAAATACATGGAATACATTATGGTAAGGAGCAAAATCTGAGAAGGAACCTAGATTTGTTCCTTAAAGGGGTTGTCTCACTACATTGATTCATCTTACGCCCCTTAATTCAAAATAAAACCAAGAAAACAGGACTGAGGTGTTTACTGGCTTCTACTAGGCAGCAGTAGAAGCCAGGTCTGTAGTTATAGCGACCAGCACTGGCAGCCTATCAGGAGAGGTCACACAGGTCTGTAGCTATAGTGAGCTGATACAGCCCATACAAGAGGGGATATCTCGGAATAGGTAGGACACTGTTAATGGACATATATTGCAAAGTGACTTGTTTTTTCAAGATCTTTAAGATAAAAAGCAATCCTTGTAGTGAGACAACCCCTTTAAGATTCCAGAATTATAGTGAAGATTGACGGACGGAGTTGGCTTAAAAAGCTGAGAAAATGTACATAACACGCATTGTTGTGCAATTACAACTGAGCTGAATACTTGGTTTTTGAAGGGGTGCCGTCCAGATGACTCACATTTTCACAGCATGCGTTATTATTGTCTTATAGAATAGAAAGATGGAACGGCAACATAATGTAAGTCCTTAATCGAGCTGTGCTAGAAATAAATGAAAGAGGGGAAAGAAGAACCAGAGCGCACACCTTATGTGGTAATTAGGGAGTAATAGATACTAGGTAGAAACTAAATCTGCTCACTTCCATTGGTTGTACATATTGTGGTACAACTCAGATATGAGCGTCTCAGATACATTGATCTGAAATATGTCTGGTTGAAGTCGCACTAGAGGATCAGCCCACGCTTTTGAGTTGATGGCGCCATATCCATTTTGGGGTAAAACTCCTTTTTTTCCGTTTGGCAACATGATGTGGTTTTAGTGAGCATTTTATGGAACACCTGGTTCTGTCACTTTGAACAGTACGGTTTCTACGTTACATAGTTAGTACGGTTAAAAAAAGACATGTGTCCATCAAGTTTAACCAAGGGTGGCTAAAATGTGGTCGAAGGGAGGGAGACAAGGATTTTTAAACCCAGCCTCCCCACTGCTTAATGCCCTGAAATCCACAAGGCAAGAACCAATCTGCTCCAGTGGAGACCATGTCTCTGACCCGAGAGCCTCCACCAGCCAGGATCCAGAATATTATATAGCTACATACGCATTAATATTCTTTAGTTTCAGGTAGTTATCTAAGCCTTTATTGAAACTCTCTACTGTTCCTGCTGTGACCAGCTCCTTAGCCAGGCTATTCCACAGACTCACAGTTCTTGGGGCTTGTTCACACAGAGTTTTCACTCCGTGTTACAAGCGCTTTGTAGATCTGTCTTGGGGACCGACAGAGCGGACCCAGAGACGGATCTAAACAATTAGCAGTGAGATTATCACTGCTTGCTATGATGAACATGCAGCGGCGTTCACACAATTCTTTGCAAGACGGACCCGAGCGGCGCTTTTGAAACACGCAGCGGCGATCTCTCATGTGAACGCCGCTGCGTCTTCCTCATAGCCCGCAGTGATAATCTCACTGCTAATTGTTTAGATCCGTCTCTGGGTCCGCTCTGTCGGTCCCCAAGACAGATCTACAAAGAGCTTGTAACATAGAGTGAAAACTCCATGTGAACAAGCCCTTACAGTGAAGAACGCCCTTCTCCTTTGTAACCACTTATGTCGGTTCTGTCCGTTTAGTGTACACATCCATGAGACAGCATTTTATGAGGAATCTAAATCTCAAATCTACCATGAAAATAGATATGAAAATATGTACCATTGTTTTCAGTTTAGTCAAATGATTTGGTGTATTGATTTGTGTCCTGTACTCTAATGAATAATTGACTTGGAGATGATCAGGATAGGGTGTATATAAGAAATTTACACCTAGTGGCTCTTATTTATGTATGCTTTATTGACACTACATGTTTGTTCTTTCTCCTTTCCTCAGAAATTATCCTCTCACCCCTCGTCCATCGGACAGTGGAGTGTTTTTTCCTAGCCTTGACACCTCCGTTTCTGGAATGTTCCCACCTGGCAATGATCACTCACATCCTAGAGTTTTCCTACCCATAGACAAAAAACCCACACTCAGTCCGGCCATCCAGAAAATCCTGCGCCCACAGGCCATCATCCCCCCACAGAGGACTTTTCAAGAAACTTTATCACTAAAAGAAGCCCTTTTAAAAATATTTCCTGAATCCCAACAGAGGGAGAAAATTAACCAGGTCTTGTCTGCACATCCTTACATGCGGGATCTCAATGCCCTATCGGCCATGATTCTCGACTAAGCACCTTTGTGATGTGCTGATACATGTTCGTACTCCTCATCTTTTCTTGGCGAAGCTGTTGTATTAAACACTTTTTTTTTTTTTTTTTTGTCCTGTGTCACACCTTTTACCAATGTAATCGTTAAATGTTTCTGTACCATTGCTACATGGTTTTTGTTATATCCTGGCGAAGTGTAAGTTTTTATTTGCAGACAACCTAAATTGATAATCCGCCATAGGGTCTGCACTCTAAGTACTTGACATTAATGATTACACTAGAGGAAGGCTTTGACTGGTTTTCCTAATCTGAAGAAAACATTTAAAGGGAATCTGTCAGGTGGTTTATGCTGCTGCCCTATCTGAAAGCAGAATATGATAGATGGAAAAAAGCTGAGCTCTGTGATATATAGGTGTTTGTGATTTGGAGTAGGAGTAAAAAGCAAAGAGAAAATACTGACAGGACTCCTTAAAGGGAATGTGTCATCAAAAATTAATTATTGTTTAACTCGCGTTTTTATGTTAAACACATTTTTTAAGAATTTTTGGTTATATTTCTTTTTAATTTTCATACACTTTCAATTTTTTTTTAAAATTTCTTAAGTCTGCAGTTTTCACTTTGCCACTAGGCCTTGTTTGCACACTTTAAACACCCAGAGAGATCTTTCCCCCAGCACTTCATGCACATGGAGCTAAAAAGTTTCGTCCCTAACTTCTAAGGACAGTTTTTTCTTATCAGCTTTGGACCGGGAAGAAATCACTCTGCGGGGAGGAGGGGGTAAGTTTGGGGGACATCTCCTTTTGTGACGGGTGGATTCTGTTTTTTCTCATTCACACTGGGTCCCTTTCGTTTACCCTGCTTGTTTAATAAGAACAATGCGAAAATTTTTACTAAGGGCAAAAAATTTGTCAACGTTATTAGGCTTATGGCCAAAGTGAAAACGCAAGATTTAAAAGAATTTTTAAAAAAAAAATATTTAAAGTTAGGAAAATTAAAAATAAAAAAATAACCCCCAAAAAAACTTTAAAAATGTGTTTACAAAAAACGGAGTTTTAAACAAAAAGTCATTTTCGAGAAAAACATTCCCCTTTTAAATACAGTTTCAAGCCGCAAAACCCACCCCACACAATGATTCACACAACCTTCCCTGCAACAGCATAGTACTAAGTAAGGTCAATCGCTGTAGTGGGAGGCCTAAACCACTTTTAATTTTTTTTTTTCTTCGCTTTAAATTGCATTAAAAAATTTTTTAAACACAGAACTCCTGCCGCTGCTATAAATGCTCTCGATAGGGCAGCAAAACCACCTGACTGGTTCGCTTTAAAACTGGGATCAGAGGCTATCTGTAAACATTAACACAGTGGACTAAAAAATCTTCCATTAAAACTCCCCTAAATGGGAGACCATGGGTGGGGTGGGGGGGGGGGGGGGATTGGAAAACTTTTTCCTACCCACGACGAAATTTTGGTTTTCCCGCCGCGGAATAGGACTCTTTTTAAATTGTTTTTCTCCCCAACCCCCTGGCACGAAAAAGGGGTTTTGAATGCAGACTGCAAATCTTTAAAAAAATCTTTGGGCCCTTGCGAACTCTTTCAGTAATAATTTTATTCCCGTAAAATAACAATTCCCCTCTTTTCCCTTTTAAAACCCCGAATTTGCCCTTTTTCCCGTTTCCTTCTAGAAAAGTATTTCAGAATCTTTTTAACTGTTTGTCCCATTCCAGTTTTTTCAAAGGGCACACACTGACTCTGTCACCACTTACAGGACAATGTCACTCTGCAGGGACACACCCCAGATTGGTAACACCCATCTGACACATTCAGTAGTAAATTTCTAGAAGGAATAGAAAAGGAACAGCACAACACAGAGTTCAAGAAAAAGTTTTCCCCCGGAAATTT
>JAODAL010067105.1:0-17452 GCA_025379985.1 Phyllomedusa bahiana
ATAAGATACACAGTCGGGCAGACGTACACATAGGAAGGATTAATACACAGCTCACGACGATCGCACAGGATAGGATTAATACACACTCAGCGAAGTATCACCGGAAAGGATTAAATACACAGCTCAGCAGACGTTTCACAAGGAGGGGATTGATACACAGCTCGCAGAAAAGTACACACAGGATAGGATTTACAACTCAGCAGACATATCGACAGGATAGGATTAGTACACAGCTCAGAGAGGGTAGCACGGATAGGTTAATACACAGTCAGAAAACGGTATCAAACGGATGGATTAGAACACACTCAGCAGACGTATCCACAGGAAAGGATTAGATACACAGCTCGGGAGACAGTTCACACGGGATAGGATTAGATACCAGCTCAGCAGACGTATCCAAAGGATGGGTTAGTACCAGTCAGCAGGGGGTACACAAAGGAAAGGATTAGATACACATCAGCAGAGGGTATAACACGGGGATGGATTTGATACAAAGCTCGCGAGGTTCAAAAAAATAGGATTAGATACACAGCTCAGTAGACAGTATTACACAGGATAGGATTAGTGAAGAGGAAAAGAAAAACCACGGAGGGGCGCTCCTTATAGTGAAGTATGTCAAGACAATATTGGTGAAATACACTTGTATTTTTAAAAACTCACCTATACAGTTGTGCGACAAATTTTTAGAGGACAACTCTCATAAGCGCGTGTAGAACCCTTTCAGGTTCTCTGCGGCGCCGTGGAACTGTCTCCAAAACCACAAAAAATTTGGCAGGGGGCAGGGACCATGGAAACAAGAAAAAAGTAGTCCCGGCGCTAAATTGTTTTAAAACTCTAAAATACGGGGTGTTTTTTAGGAAAAAGGATGTTTAAACTAAACGCTCTTAAAAAAGGTTATAAACCCCCTTTACAACATTAAAAATTAAAATACTGACGACCGTTTCTCCCGAAAAGGGGCTACCTCAGGAATTGATTACAGAAAAGCCGGGGAAGAACAGTCATTTAAAAGAATTCCCCATTTCATTGGGGGAGTGAAACCGACCCAAAGAGAATGCGGCGACAAAAAAAGCAATGTTAGTTTGGGGTGGGAAAAACCAACCAAACGCTACAGGTCTAGAGTTTCAGTCATTCAAACGTGCGCGATTGGGTTTCCCAAAAAGAATAACTCCGTCCTCCCCCAGTCAGGGAGGGAGCCGCCTCCCCTGTGTTGTTTTTTATCGGGCCGGGAGGAAGTAACTTAAAAAATGGGCAAAATGCTCCGATAGAAGCGGCCCCCCAAGGAAATTTTTAAGTAGGCTAATAATGAAATCTATAGACAAAGGGGCCGGGATCGGCGCGCTCCATAATGATATAGGTAAAAAATCCCCAACCCGGGCATAATTTGGGAACCCAAAAGGGGCTATATTTCAAGACCCTAAATATGAGCTACCGGTATAAACCTCTGTGAGAGGGGTACTCCAAAATAACACTCTCAAAAAAGTTTTTCAAATATTGACTTTTAAACATGACGATAGTGGCAATATGGCAAAAAAATATCTAATACACAATAGTTGGAAACATTAAAAATTGGGGTTGGCCCCTTGTTGTTCCTAAACATCGGTATTTAATCAGAAGGCTCCATCAGCACACCCAATGGGTTTATTAATGTATTTCAATAGCATGACGGTTTGGTTAGATCCTAGGGGGCTCGACTCCCAAAAACCCAAGGGGAAAAACGACACTTACCCCATGTATTTCTAGGGGGAAGTACTAAAAATATGATTGGTTATGCAAAAGAGGGCTCGGCTCCTCACCCAATAAGAAAACGGGGCGACACTCTATGGGAATTAATGGAGTTTTTAAAAATGCTTCAATACTCGTATCTAGAGATGTATGACTGGCCCAATTGTAGTTCGCCAAGGAAATAAAAACCCAGTGTAAACTCGTGAGGAAAGGGAAATATAGCCCATCAATGTCCCGGTCTGGAGGACGATAAGATAAGTATAATCAGCCACTAAGGCAGAAAGGTATTTTTACAATTCTTATCAAAGAAATCCCAATACATATAAATATAGTGAAGGATATGTGTGGAAAAAAGGAAAGATCATATCAACCCAATAGACATCAGAGGAATTCTTTAATAAATAAGCTCCACTGCTTCGTTCATCCCTTTAGGGTGTATGGTCTGAAGTTTAAACATCCAATAGGTCTCACGTTTCTGTAGAAGCTGAAACCTATTGGATTTATATTGAGGGACCTGGTCTATAGGGGTTATTCTCAGAAGGCTGAAATCTTGGTCATGGTATTCCAAGAAATGCCGGGCTACACTCTGCTTGAGTTCTCCTCGTTTAATGCAGGCTCTGTGCCCGTTAAGTCTCTGTCGCTCGCACTCTCATTGGTCGGTTTCACCGCCCAGTGAGAAGTGCGGAACTCTTTTAAATGACTGTTCTTCCCGGCATTTTCTGTAATCACCAAAACCCGAGGTAGCGCCGGTTACGGCGAGAAACGCGTCGTCAGTGATTTTAATTTTTGTATGTTTGTCAAGGGTGTAATACCTTTTTATGAGCTGTTTATGTATTAAACATCCTTTTTCCTAAAAACTCCCTGTATCTTCTGGAGTTTTAAAACAGATGAGCGCCGGGAGCTACCTTTTTCTTTGAGTTCCTACAGGATAGGATTAGATACACAGCTCAGCAGACAGTATCACACAGGATAGTATTAGATACACAGCTCAGCAGACAGTATCACACAGGATAGGATTAGATACACAGCTCAGCAGACAGTATCACACAGGATAGTATTAGATACACAGCTCAGCAGACAGTATCACACAGGATAGGATTAGATACACAGCTCAGCAGACAGTATCACACAGGATAGGTTAGATACACAGCTCAGCAGCAGTATCACACGGATAGTATTAGATACACAGCTCAGCAAACAGTATACAAGGATAGGGTCAGATACCACTCAGCAGACGGTATCACACAGGATAGGATTAGATACACAGCTCAGCAGACGGTATCACACAGGATTTGGATTAGATACACAGCTCAGCAGGGAGTATCACACAGGATAGGATTAGATACACAGCTCAGCAGACGGTATCACACAGGATAGGATTAGATACAGCAGCTTAGCAGACAGTATCACACAGGATAGGATTGGATACACAGCTCAGAAGATGGAATCACACAGGATAGGATTAGATACACAGCTCAGCAGACGGTATCACACAGGATAGGATTGGATACACAGCTCAGCAGACAGTATCACACAGGATAGGATTAGATACACAGCTCAGCAGACGGTATCGCACATGATAGTATTTCATACACAGCTCAGCAGACAGTATCACACAGGATAGGATTAGATACACAGCTCAGCAGACAGTATCACACAGGATAGGACTAGATACACGGCTCAGCAGACAGTATCACACAGGATAGGATTAGATACACAGCTCAGCAGACGGTATCGCACAGGATAGGATTAGATACACAGCTCAGCAGACGGTATCGCACAGGATAGGATTAGTACACAGCTAGCAAAGACGGTATCACACAGTATAGGATTAGATACACAGCTCAGCAGACGGTATCACACAGGATAGGATTAGATACACAGCTCAGCAGACCGTATCAACAGGATAGGATTAGATACACAGCTCAGCAGACGGTATCGCACAGGGTAGGATTAGATACACAGCTCAGCAGACGGTTATCGCACAGGATTTGGATTAGATACACAGCTCAGCAGACAGTATCGCACAGGATAGGATTAGATAAAGCTACAGCAGACGGTATCACACAGGATAGGATTAGATACACAGCCAGCAGACTGTATCACACAGGATAGGATTAGATACACAGCTCAGCAGACGGTATCGCACAGGATAGGATTAGATACACAGCTCAGGGAGACGGGATCGCACAGGATAGGATTAGATACACACCTCAGCAGGCAGTATCACACAGGATAGGATTAAAATGCACAGTCAGCAGACGGTATCACACAGGATAGGATTAGATACACAGCTCGCGAGTCGGTATCACACATGATAGGATTGGATACAAAGCTTAGCAGACAGTATTTACACAGGATTGGATTAGATACACAGCTCAGCAGACAGTTTCACACAGGATAGGATTAGATACACAGCTCAGCAGACGGGGGTCGCACAGGATAGGAATTAGATACACAGCTCAGCAGCAGTATCACACAGGATAGTATTAAAATAAACAGCTCAGCAGACAGTATCACACAGGATAGGATTAGATACACAGCTCAGCAGACAGTATTCACACAGGATAGTATTAGATACACGCTCAGACAGACAGTATCACACAGGATAGTAATTAGATACACAGCTCAGCAGACAGTATCACACAGGATGGGTTAGATACACAGCTCAGCAGACGTATCACACAGGATAGTTTTTAGATACCCCAGCTCAGCAAACAGTATCCCCACAGGATAGGGTCAGGATACACAGTCAGCAGACGGTATCACACAGGATAGGTTTAGATACACAGCTCAGCAGACGGTATCACACAGGATAGGATTAGATTTCAAAAGCTCAGCAGGGAGTATCACACAGGATAGGATTTAGATACACAGCTCAGCAGACGGTATCACACAGGAAAAGGATTAGATACAGCAGCTTAGCAGACGGTATCACACAGGATAGGATTAGATACACAGCTCAGAAGACGGTATCACACAGGATAGGATTGGATACACAGCTCAGAAGATGGAATCCCCACAGGGTAGGGGTGTTTTCAAGCTCAGCAGACGGTATCACACGGATAGGATTGGATACACAGCTCAGCAGACAGTATCACACAGGATAGGATTAGATACCCCAGCTCAAACAGACAGTATCGCACAGGATAGGAATTTGGGTACACAGCTCAGCAGACAAGTATCACACAGGATAGGATTGATACACAGCCAGCAGACAGTATCACACAGGATAGGACTGGATGCACAGCTCCGCAGACAGTATCACACAGGATAGGATTAGATACACAGCTCAGCGACGGTATCGCACAGGATTTGGATTAGATACACAGCTCAGCAGACGGGATCGCACAGGATAGGGTTAGATACACAGCTCAGCAGACAGTATCGCACAGGATAGGATTAGATACAACTCAGCAGACGGTATCACACAGGATAGGATTAGATATACAGCTCAGCAGACGGTATCGCACAGGATGGATTAGATTTCACAGCTCAGCAGACGGTATCGCACAGGATGGGTTAGATACACAGCTCAGCAGACAGTATCACACAGGGTAGGATTAGATACACATTCAGCAGCGGTTTTCGCACAGGATAGGATTAGATACACAGCTCAGCAAAGTATCACCCCAGGATAGGATTAGATACACAGCTCGCAGACGGTAATCACACAGGATAGGATTAGATACAAAGCTCAGCAGACGGTATCAACACAGGATAGGATTAGATACACGGCTCAGCAGACGGTTTTCACACAAAGGGTAGGATTAGATACACGGCTCAGCAGACGGTATCACACAGGACCGGATTAGATACACGGCTCAGTAGACAGTATTACACAGGATAGGATTAGATACAAAGCTCAGCAGACAGTACCACACAGGATAGGATTAGATACCAGTCAGCAGACGGTATCACACAGGATGGATTAGATACACAGCTCAGCAAGACTGTATCACACAGGTAGGATTAGATACACAGCTCAGCAGACAGTATCACACAGGAAAAGGATTTGATACACAGCTCAGCAGACGGTATCACACAGGATAGGATTAGATACACAGCTCAGCAGACGGTATCACTCAGGATAGGATTAGATACACAGCTGAGCAGACGGTATCACACAGGATAGGATTAGATACACAGCTCAGAAGACGGTATCACACAGGATAGGATTGGATACACAGCTCAGAAGATGGAATCACACAGGATAGGATTAGATACACAGCTCAGCAGTCGGTATCACACAGGATAGGATTACAAAATGGAGAAAAAGAAAAAAAAAGAAAAAAAAAAAAAGAAAAAAATGGACCCGGCGCACGTGCAGGTGTAGGTAAAAAAGCCAAGTCTAAAGGCTTCTCATTTAAAAGTTTTTATTCTTAAAAATGTCGCGGCGTTACCGAGACAAAATTAAAAACATAGGAACTTAAAAGGAAATTTACGCGTTTTTGCGCGTGTACCCGCGCTTCATCAGAAGTAAAGAATAGCAAAAAACATAGAGTATATATAGTGCTAACATGTATTGTAATTGGATGTTACTTATTTACAGGTAAGTGACGTGGAAACACCTGTGGTGAAGAAAAAGGAAGACAATTGGGAGAGAAAGGTGTCAATCAAAGTGAAGACGAGCAGGGAGAAGAGACGGGAAGACCCGGGAGTCATATCGGGAACCCCGTGCCTATATTGTACTTCGATATGTGTTGCGCTAATAAAGATAGAAATAAAATTGAATTGTTGTATGGTGTGTTAATGGGGTGGGGGAAACTATATTAGAGGTGGTGATGTAGATAAATCACTACCTGGGGTATAAAAAGAAAGAAGTTGAGAAAAATTGGAGAAAAGAGAAGAGCTAGTGAATGGGAAAGGGGGTGCCCAATAGAAAAGGGGGGGGGAAGAAAAAAAAAAAAAAAAAAAAAAAAAAAAAAAAGGCGTAAGCAAATAAGGATGGGGAAAATTTTTTGGGTTAAAAAAGGCTTTTTAAAATGAAATGTGCGTAAACCCCAAATTAAAAGGGGGGGGGTATTAATTAAAAAGTTTGAAGAAGATTTGGGGGGCCGGGGGTTAGAGTAACCAATGAAAAAAGGGGGCTCTCCTTATGGGGAATAAAATAGAAAGTGCGGGGGGCTGGGCCCATGCTACTGGGCCATTATTGCTTTCGGGTCTGGGGGCCGGGACTTATGGGTCATCGAGATGTTTGGGGGAAGAGTAAAAAATTGGGTTAGAGGGAATTAAATAAGAGAGAGGAGAACACCGTAGGTCCCGTAGATACGAGCTCTAGGACTTTAGTTGAACAGAAGTAGGGTAAAAATCTTGAGAATAAGTGAAAAATGCACAAAAAAAATTAACAGGAACAAGTTTGGGTATACATTACAAACAATAAAAACAGGAAGCAATACAAAAGTTTGTAGTTAAAACCCCCCCCAAATACAAAACAAGGGGGCCGAATATAAGCAATAAGACAGTATTAGGGTTTTCCGGAATTGTACAAATTAATGTTGAAAAAAAATTGAAATTTATATAGCCTATTAAGTCTTGTGGACTTGACCTTTAGACCACTTGTTGATACATTTATTATTTGTTATATGTAAATAAATAATTTAAAAGGAATATTTTTTCTCGTTCTTGGTATAAACGAACATGAGAACACAGAAATTAATACTCTAAAAAAGATGGAACATGGCTCAACGGAATTAATAAATTAACTCGGTGGCATCATTGAGACCCTTGGGGGACAGAGTCTGTAATCTGTAGATGCAGAACATCTCTTTTTTCTGGAGAGCCTGTAGACGATTTGGTAATTTCAGGGAAATAAAATCAACTGGAGTGATATTTAAAACAGTAAAATCTCTCTGATGAACTTCATTAAAATGACGTGACACACTGTGTAGTAGGTCACCTCTTTTTACGCAGGCCCTATGGCCATTTAGGCGGAGGTGTAGGGGTCTGGACGTTCTACCTACATATTGGAGTGAGCAACTGCATTCGATGACATATATCACAAACGAACTTTTGCAGTTTAGTGTGTGTTTAATGGGATATACTGCCTTAGTGGTTTTTGAAATGATTTCAGAACGAGTAGTGATACTAGTACAGCATAAGCAAAGGGGAGACCGGCAAGGTGAGCAGCCAGATTGAGACGGGACGTTCTGTGATGTTTCTATGGGATCTTTGATCCGGCTGGGAGCTACCAAGTTCTTTATATTTGGTGCCCTTCTGTATATTATACCAGGTTTTATCGGTAATAATGGACCTAAATAGGGGTCTTTTTTAAGAATATACCAATGCCGTTCTAGCGTTTTTTGTATTGCTACTCTTGAAGAATTGAATTGGGTAATGAGAGAATATTTTATTCTTGAACTGTCATCTACTAAGTTTTTCTTCTTTTTTTCAAGACACTCTTGTTGTGTCAGGGTGTCGGCTTTTAGTTGGGCATCTAATAGAAGATTCTCAGGGTATTTTTTCTCCCGGAATCTATTAGTTAGAATGTTTCTTTGATTTATATAGTCGGAGTCCTCCGTGCAGTTTTTGCGTATCCTTTTAAACTGGCCAAACGGTATGTTACAAAGCCAAGGCTTATGGTGAGCACTTTTGAAATGGATATATGAATTACTGTCTACAGTTTTAAAATGAGTAGTTGTGATAAATTCTCCCCTTTTGATGAATATATTCAGATCTAAGAATTCTATGGATTCCGCACTTGTTTTTGTTAAAAAGGAAATCCCTTTAGTGTTGTTATTCAAGTGATTGATAAATGAGGAGATGAGTTCCGGGGGTCCTGTCCAAACAAAAAAGAGATCGTCTATATATCTCTTATAGAGGCATATATATTGAAAGAGGGGGTGCCCATAAATATATTCGTTCTCGAATGCCCCCATAAAAATATTAGCATAAGAAGGGGCAACTCTGGTACCCATAGCAGTGCCCCTTATCTGCCTATAGATGGCGCTATTATGATAGAAAAAATTATTTTTTAATATTATTTCAAGACCCTTTATAAGGAATTCTTTTTTCAAGGTTGTCAAAATTGGGTCTGTGTCCAATATATTTTTAACGCATTGGATACCAATCTGATGTTGGATGTTAGAGTATAAAGAGGACACATCGGCTGTAATTAGGATATAGTTAGAATTGATGGGGAGATCAGAGAGATGTTGAATAAGTTGTCCTGAATCCCTGAGATAACTTGGCAGATTTATAACAAAGGGTTGTAGGTATAAGTCCAAATAGTGGGAAAGTTGACTAGTGGAAGAATTAATACCAGAGATTATAGGGCGACCAGGATAGGATTAGATACACAGCTCAGAAGACTGTATCACACAGGATAGGATTGGATACACAGCTCAGCAGACGGTATCACACAGGATAGGATTGGATACACAGCTCAGCAGACGGTATCACACAGGATAGGATTAGATACACAGCTCAGCAGACGGTATCACACAGGATTAGATACACAGCTCAGCAGACGGTATCACACAGGATAGGATTAGATACACAGCCTCAGCAGTGCAGTACTCACACAGGGATAGGATTAGATACACAGCTCAGCAGACAGTTATCACAACGGATAGGATTATATCAACAGCTCAGCAGATGGTATCACTTTTGATAGGATTAGATACACAGCTCAGCAGTCTGTATCCCACATGATAGGATTAGATACACAGCTCAGCAGACTGTATCACACAGGACAGGATTAGATACACAGCTCAGCAGACGGTATCACACAGGATAGGATTAGATACACAGCTCAGCAGACAGTATCACACAGGATAGGATTAGATACACAGCTCAGCAGACAGTATCATACAGGAGAGGATTATATACAGCAGCTTAGCAGACAGTATCACACAGGATATGATTAGATACAAAGCTCAGCAGAAGGTATCACACAGGATAGGATTAGATACACAGCTCAGCAGACAGTATTACACAGGATATAATTTGATACACAGCTCAGCAGACAGTATAACACAGGATAGGATTAGATACACAGCTCAGCAGAAGGTATCACACAGGATAGGATTAGATACACAGCTCAGCAGACAGTACACACATACAGTGGTGCTTGTTCGTTAAAGCCGGCACTGCCTTCGGCAGCCGGGACTACAGGCCACTCCGATCTTGACCATTTAACTACTTAGAAGCAATGGTCAACGTGACCCCAGCATTTAGAGAAGTTAAAAGAGGTCCAGGGCGCCCCCCTCTGCATTTATATATGAATTGTTGGATTTCTATACTAGATTGTTTTAGCAGAACTATTACAATGTTTCCTGTGGAATTTCTTATGGATTAACCATTGAGGTCCTTTTAAACCTGCTTTTCATCTTGTCAGTTTGCATCTCTGCCCGTTTCACCTGCTCTTGCTCCAGGTTATTGCTCCTCGTAACTAATATTTTACCCATTTGTATTTAAACCCAAACTTGTGTTACTCCTGATGAAGCGCTGGTACTAGCGTGAAACGCGTAGAGCCCTGTAATATCTCGAAGTGCTTCTAATGCAGAATAAATAAGATACCTTTATTCCTGCTTTATCCTTGTTTTTACACTTATGTGCTAATCTAACTACCTGCTGCGGAGCCAGTGCCGTGGCTTTATTTCCCTTTACTCAGCCTCCCTCTGTCACCCGTGACACAATCGTGGAGGGGTGGGTGAGGGAACAAGTTGTCATGGCAGCCTGGAGTCTAATAGGGCCTCTTCGTGTGCCATCTTACGGTAGTACTCCTAAAGGAAAGCTATAGGTGAATACTATTCTGCAATATAGTACTATTGCAGGACAGTGTAAAAACGATCGCTCCTAGAGAATATGTTGGTTAGGGTGACTGAAAACACAAGTTAATTAAAAGAAATAAAAATTAACGAAATTTTAATATAAATATAATAAATATATATTAAATATAAAGAAAAAATATTACCAGTAAAAAAAAAAAAGAAAAATAATGAGAAAGTCTCACCTAATTGGAAGGGCCACGTCCCTAAAAATCGTATCTGTTTACAGATCACATTAGAACACAAAAATACCCAAGGACAAAATCGCGGCTTTTTGGGTACCGTACATTGACCTCCCAAAAAATTGGCATAAAAAGTGATCAAAAAGTCCCAAAATGGTCCCAATAACAAGTAAACTTCAGCCCACAAAAAAAACGAGCCCTCACCCAGGTCCATAGGTGAGAAAATGACAAAAAAGTGGTAAATCGTAAAGAAATGTCTATGAATTTCGTGTCACCAGATCGTGTTCTCTGTGGACAGTGAGGCCAAAAGATTCTGTGAACAGCCGCGACGGGAGGAAGCCTCCGATCCCTGACGTTTAACCCTTTGATTGCCGCGGTCTGTGCCTATGGCATGATCGAAGCAAGTTCCCCCGCGCCATCGGGTCACCAGGATTCCCAGTCCCCAATGGAGCCTGGGGAATATATCTATACAGTTAGTCTTGAGGACCTAGAGTAGCTGCATAGCTGTCTGTATACTAACCCTGCTCAGAAAGGGAAGATCTCTCCTTAGGGAGAGCGCCTATATAGGCGAGTGGAGATTTCAAATTGCCTTTTGCACTCCAAGAAGCATCTGCATATCACAAGGCATTATGGGAAAGGAGCTGAGAAGGTCAAGCGCCCTCTATTGGAAGAAACAAATCCTCAATTTGCTTTTGACCCACTGAGTCTCCAGAAAGCAAAAGAGATATTAGGTCAAGCCAGCATCACCCATCTGTATACAGCTGTTTCGGGGTGTTTACCCCTCGTCAGTACAGAGCAGAGCGACGCTGGCTTGGCTGAGTGGGAGGCAATGAGTGGCTCAGAAATGGAAGATCTCTCCTTAGGCTATGTTCACATGGCTTAACTGCGGGGCGTAATTACGCCCCGCAATTACACTGTGTGGCCGGGGGCGGAGCGGGGGGGTGCCGGCACTTCGCCGGCCCATAGACAATCACTGCTAGCGGCGCGTATACGCCGCTAGAAAGTGACCTGTCAATTATCTCCCCCCGCGGCGGATTCGCCCAGCGGGGAGAGGAGACGTAATCCATAGTTCTCTATGAGAACTGTGGATTACCGTAATGAATGGGCCGTTTTCAGCCTGTAATTGGCGCACTCCGGCGCGTAATTACGGACCGAATTACGTCCCACAGATGGCCGTGTGAACATAGCCTTAGGGAGAGCGCTATATAGGCGTATGGTGATTCAAAATTGCCTTTTGCACTCCACGAAGCATCTGCATATCGCAAGGCATTATGGGACAGGAGCTGAGAAGCTTAAGCGCCCTCTACTGGATGTAACAAATCCTCAATTAGCTTTTGGCCCACTGGGCAAACACCCTGAAACGGCTGTCTACAGATGGATGATGCTGGCTGGGCTAATATCCCTTTTGCTTTCCAAAGACCCAGTGGGTTAAAAGCAAATTGAGGATTTGTTACATCCAATAGAGGGTGTTTGAGCTTTTCAGCTCCTTTCCTATAATGCCTTGTGATATACTAACTGTAACGGGTTGCGCCGCGGGTCCCACTGTCGCCTGTGGCTGCATCCGTCCCGTCTCCTCACCTGACCGCCCCTCCCGTTCGGTTTCCCCGTCCCCTGCCGGGCCGGAATGCGCGTGCGCGCCCCCCAGCGCGCGCGGGGCGCTCGTTCATGTAGATTTAAAGGACAGTGCGCGGTAATTTGGCTAATTGCGGGCGCTGTTCTATTTAAGTTTTGGTCTCACGTCATTCCCCGCTGGATCTTTTTTGCCCCGTGCCTTGAGAAAGCGTTCCTGTTAGTCCCTTAGCCTTGCCGTGTACCAACCTTGCTACTTTCCTCGACCGAACCTCTGCCGCCAGCCCTGACCTTATCGCCTGTCCACGACCACGAACCATTGCCGCCTGCCCTGACCTTCTGCCTGCCCACCGCTACGATTCTGGGAATACTATTTGTACCTCGCTGCACCTCGGCTGCCACCGCAAGCAAGTCACGTCGGGGGTAACGACCTGGTAGCCCCACGCTGCAGCAAGTCCATCCCGCTTTGCGGCGGGCTCTGGTGAAAACCGGGGGCTACTTAGATTCCGTTCTCTGGCGTGGCTTAACAACCATCGCCTGCGGTGGTCCGGCGGATCCACTACCAAGTCCGTTACAGTAAGATCCCGCCATGGAACCCGCCAAGGGGCCTCTGCCAAGCATCACGGATATACGACGGTTTTTTGCCCAGCAAATGCAACAAATCGCACAAAAAGGGGCAGCAGTTGGGTCAGCTCTCCGCCATGATGCTTCAGCTCCTAGCATCCCCGCAGCCGCCTCCGCCTCCGTCTGTGGCTCCGTCTACATCTGCAGTTCCTTTGGCCACCGTGGGACCCAAGCTTCGGCTCACTCTACCCTCCAGCTTTGCCGGTGATCCCAAGCCTTCCCGGGGGTTTCATTACGCAGGCCCTTATGCACTGGAGTGATGGCGGACCCAGTTTCCCTGGGAGAGGTCTAAGGGGGGCCTTCGGGGTGGCCTACTACCGGGAGGCCCTGGTTGGGGCAACCCCCGGGGACGGGAAACGACCCTGTGATGGGGTACAGATCTTCCTCGGGAATTCCGCACCGTTTTTTGGGGAGCCCGGGGTGCTTCCTGCTGGTCCGCCCTTGGGCCTTGTCAGGGCGGTCCTCTGGGGTGACTTGCGGTTAAATTCCGTACCCTGGTTCGGAGCTCGGTGGAACGAGTGCCTCTGCGCCCCCTTCAAAAAGGGTTGCCCGCGGGTAAAAGAGCTTTGGCGCAAGAGACCCCCGTCCTCCCTGAAAAATTAATTTTTCCTTCCCACCGATCGATTCATTCATGAAAGGCAGGAGGAGCTTCCCCAAAGAAAGAGAGGCCTTCGCCTCTGGCCCCGGGAAAAGTGCTCCCCCTGGTCCCCGTGGGAGAGGCGGCCTAGGGCAGTTTTTTCCGTCCACTTTGATGAGCGGGAGGTGAAGATGCGCTGGTTCTTCGTTCCGGAGTTCTCCCTTTCCCTGGACTGGGGGTCTGCCGGGAACTTTTTCCTTGCCTCTTTGGTTTCCCCGGTCCCGGTGCCTTATTCGCTGGGAAACCTTTGTGATTTCGTCGTTAGTGGGGAGCTCTCACTGACCCCTTCCGTATATAAGGGGGGCCAGTGACTCCGGGGTGGGGGTTTTAAATAAGGAAAAATCAGGTTCCCCGCCTGCCCCGTGCTTCCTCGGGATCCTTTGGGGGCTTCCCTGGCTGAAAAGTCCCCCCCACCTGGATTGGAAGACAGGTGAGGCCCTGCTTTGGGGCCAGAATGCCAACCTCTGTTTTGGAGGAAACCCGCCCGGTGCCACCACTTCCCCGCCCCGCTTGCCGAGTTCTGCCAGGTACCGCTAGTACCGGATTTTGGGGAGTTTTCTCCGAAAGGGGGCCGTACGCTGCCACCACATCGGCTTACAACCCCCCATTGAACCTTTTCCCGGACCAGTCCCCCCCGGGGGAAGGGTCTACCCGCTTTCCGTACCGGATCGGGCCTTCGGCCAAAATACAGGAGAATTGCAAAAAGGGTTTCTCCGTAAGTCCTTCCCCCCCGGGCCCGGGGAGCCGGTTTTCTTCGTACAAAGAAGGAGGGTTTCCCCTCCGCCGTGTTAGATACCGGGGACTAATAAAATCACCTTTTAAAAAACGTACCCTCCCCCGCTGATCGCAGAACTTTTCGACCGCCAAAAGGGGGTAAAGTGTTTTCCAATTGGGATCTCGAGGTCCCTACAACCTCCAAAATTGGGCGGGGCGAGTGGAGACGGGTTTTACCCAGAGGGACTTTTTGATATCTCGAAAACCCCCTTTGGGTCGCAACGCTCCAGCGTGTTTAAAAGAATTTTTTAAACGATTTTTTCCGGGATCCCCTGTACACCGGTTTTGTAGTGTATTGGTAAAAAAAATTCCTGATTTTCCCCCCGATTTCAGACGCACCGAACCCAAGGGGCCCCAGGTTCTGCGACATCTGCGCAGCAATCGATGCGCCAAAGGGGGAAAAAATTTTCTTTCCCATCTCCTGCCTACCCTTCGGGGGTTAAATGTCTCAGCAAGGGGCCCTGAAATGGACCCACTAAACTCCCGCGGTCTGCAATGGCCCGTCCTGTCGGCTTCGGGCCATCCAGCGTTTGGGTTTCCGAATTATTACCCCCCCATTTTTTTCCCCACTTCCCCTTTTGTGGCCCTACGTCCCCCTCACTGGAAAAAAAACGCGAACCCGAGATGTGGTCTCTGAGGTGAGAAGGGCGTTTTTTGGTTGAAAACTGCCTTTCCACTGCACCTGTTTGGCCGGCTGTTTCCGAGAACCCGTTTTTTGGGGGGGTGTTTTTCTGTGGGGGCGGGCAGTCTCGCACGAAAGGTCCAAGGGCAAGTTTTCTCAATGTGGGTTTTCTTAAGCCCTTTTTCCCGGCGGAGCAAAAACTATGCTTTGGGGCCCGGGAACTTTTTGGCCATCAAAATTACCCGGAGGAGTGGCGACATTGCTGGAGGGGGCTGCCCTCCCATCGACATATTTTTGGACCTTTAAAATTTATGTATCTTCAGACAGCCCAGGCTTGAATCCCGCCAAGCCGATGGCACTCTTTTTTTCACGCTTCGATTTCGCAAAAAAACTCCGACCTGCTGAGAAAAACATCAAGGCTGACGCCCTTCCCGTGCCTCGGGACGTGGGCGGTGAAAAAAAACCCGTGTCAAACACATTTTCTCCCGAAAGGGTTTGGGTTTGTGGCTCCGAGATCTCCAGAACGTCCACTGGCAGACTTTCCTGCCGCCGGCACCAGGAGGGAAAATTTGGGTGGGGCCCCAGCCCCTCTTGGGTGGTTTTTCCGGAGGGAAGTTTCCCACGCTTTTCTCACGGCACTACTGGTGGCCCACCCCGGGACAGGAGTCAAGGACTTACGCTCGCCCGATAAATGTCTCGGGAAAAAGGTCCCCCGCCTAGGCTGCAGGGCTCAGCATCCATGCCCCTGCCCGAGATCCCCTGGAGCCAAAAAGCCTGGATTTCATCATGACCTTCGGCCTCCTCTGGGAAATTTGGTCATCTGGGGGTTCTGACCAGTTCTCGAAATGTCCACTTCGAACCCCTTTTCCCGGCCTGCCTCTTCTCCACAATTAGCCCTAGTTTTCCCTTTGTTCCGACTAATGGGTTACCTCAACATTTTCTCCCCCCGCGGTGTTCAATTTGTTTCCCGATTTTGGGGTGCACATGCTCCGTCGCAAATCAAGCTGGACTTTTCATCAGCATACCACCCCCAATCCAATGGGAGGTGGAGGGGGTGAAAAATTTGGGGGAAACCTACGTCACTTTGTATCTGGACTTTAGGACAATGGACCGAGTGCTCCCCTTGGCGAATTTTCCCTACAACCAGCGCTGGAGGCAGCCGGCGTCTCTCCCATTTTTTTTTTTGGGCTTTTTTTTTTTGGCCGCCCCCTCCCCCACCCCCCTTCCCTGCCCCCTAATTGGTGTGCCCCTGTCAAGACCAAGTTGGGATCAAGGCCCCTTTTGGGAGGAACGTGACGTTCCCCATTCGGGCCCCTTTCCCATAGAAGACTCAGGGGGATAAAAGGAAAGACCCCCCCAACATTCCCCCCGGGGACAAAATTTGGCTCTCCTCGAGGGCGGGGCGTGAAGGTTCCTTTTGTCTCAAAATTGGGCTCTCGCTTCCTGGCCCTTCAAGGTCTTCGGCAGTTAACCCCGGTGAGACAAGCTCTCCCTGCCCCCTCTCTCCGGGTCCAAAACGCATTCCATGTCTCCCTCCCTTTAACCCCTGGTCCCGAACCATTTCTCTCCAGGGAAAGTAACTCCTTCCCCAGAGCCCGTCCGTCGACATCTTTGAGGTAAAGGGCACTTGGAGTGAAGCGGTCAGAGGGAAGCGCTTCTTCCTGGGAATTGGAAGGGTTGGCCCCGAGGAGGGTCCTGGGAGCCAGAAAGAAATCCCCGAAAACGTAACCTCCTCCCCAGGTTTTGCATCCTAAAAAGGAGGGGAGGCCTAAGGGGGGGGGGGGGACTGACACGGGTGGCGCCCCGGTCCGGGCCCCGGACCGCGTCGCACCCGTGTCCCCCGCGGCAGCCCCGGGGGGACGGGGTGCCGCCGGGTCCCACTGCCGCCCGTGGCTGCATCCCTTCCGTTCCCCCCACCTGACCGGCTCCCCTTCGGTCCCCCGGGCCCCCCTTGGCCGGAAAATTTGGGGGGCGGCCCCCCTATCGGCGCGGGGCTCGTTCATGTAGATTTAAAGGGACATGCGCGGTAATTGGCTAATTGGGCGCCCGTCTTATTTAATTTTGGTCTCGTCATTTCCCCGGATCTTTGTTGCCCGTTTTCCTTTGTGAAAGGTTTGTGTCTATTTGCCTTTCGTTTTTACCCGACCTTGCTACGTTTCTCGACCCGAAACCCTTTCCGCCTCCCCCAACCCTTTTGCCTGTCCACGACCAGAACCATTGGCCCCCGTCCTGACCTTCTGCCTGCCACGATAGATTCCCCGGGTTAGCTTTTGTACCCCGCTGCACCCCGGCCGCCACCGCAAAACAAATCCGTCGGGGGTAACGCCGGTAGCCCCATGCTGCAGCAAGTCCCCCCTTTGGGGGGCGGGTCTGGGGAAAACGGGGCTACTTGATTCCGTCCCCCGGGAGGGTTAACTACCAAGCTGCGGGGGTCCCGGGGGTCCCCTACCAGTCCCCTTACATAAATTTTGTCAGGGCGCACTGTGTGTTACTCTAACAGCAGTCTGTGTCATAAGATACAGAATGTAATGTATTAGCCTATAGGAGTTTA
>JAODAL010067106.1:0-17452 GCA_025379985.1 Phyllomedusa bahiana
GGTTAAAATGAGTTTTTAGCGGGCCAATGAGAGCCCTACACCTCATCAATGTCGTTTTTGACACTTCTCTGTGCTCTGCACTGATTGGATGGCCACCATAAGTGCAGAAAGGCGATGAAAACATTTAAAATTGCACGTTGAAGGCCATGGCGAACTCGAACATTTATTCAAATGAACAGTAAAATGTTCGGTTCAAGTTCAAGAAAATCGAGATGTTCGACTGGAACTTAACTTTTCTCTAACGGTTCAGTCAACACTACTTTGCTTCAGCTCCAGAGCCATTGAAGATATGGGGCCCAGGTTTCCAGATAACAAGTCGGACGTTTATCTCCTCAGAGGGTTGCTTTTTAGTTAACAGGATAGTTTTATTTGGACCACAGAAAGGAGCTGTAGATGGCAGCTCACCAGCACACTTCTTCTCACATCCATGGACAAGCCATGCCATTCATGTTCGCATACCTAAAAGACCTGTCTCTGACACAGTCACTAGAAATGAGATGAAGGAATTCTGATGAGCCTTAACTCTATGCTTAGTGTAGTGGTGGCCTGGAGAAAGAGGAGATGGCTTTAACGACCAGAAAGCAGACTTTATTACAGTCATAATGCACAACTACTAAGTATCCTACCCAAACGCATAAACTTACTATATAACCAGAAGGCAGTTAGAGAAAAAATAAACTTATATGAACTGTTTGTTTGATTAGAGATAGATGAGATAAGATAAGTTTCCCATGAGATGAGTTAAGATAAGACAAGAGCATGGGTGTAACTAAACCTGTAGCAGCCATAGCAGATGTTATGGGGCAAAGAGCTTGAAGGGGCCCGATCAAGTATAATAAAATTTTTAAGAGTATGAGAATATTTTTTGTAGGAAAAAACAAGTTGGTGATTTTTGCTGCCTAACACTACTATATGAGTTCTCTGATAGATGGTGTTAGTATATATACTGTTGGTTATAGCTACTTATGGTGCTGTTTCACTTTGCTGTCATTAGGTGTTGTCGTCCATTTTAAACCTCTATGGGGCTCTAAATATTCTTGTTACACCTTCAAGGAGGCGATACATGATGTAATATTAGGGATCCATGACATGATATAAATTAAATAATCTATGAGATTTATAAAATTTAAATAATAGCAAAATTGCTAAAATTATTTTTTTTTTTAGTTTAGAGAAAATACGGCTTTGGGACGACCTAATTGATCCAGGGATTTATTTTGATTTGATTTGAAGTTAGGAAGAATTTTTTTTTTGTCCGCAGATGAGGACTATTAGATTCTACTTCATGTTTTTTCTCCTTCATTTGGACTTGACAATGCAGTATAATGGGCTGGACCCGATGGACATATGTCTTATTTTACCCTTACTATGTATGTAACTAAAAGACAACATAATATAATGTAAGATAAGAGATCACATAAGATAAGGTCAGATAAGATTAGAGATAAGGTTCTATGAAGGGAATCTGAAGCTGGTCTAATATCACAGATTGTATTCAGCAATGTTGGGTGAATATATTGGTTTTTTCAGGTTTCACCCATTCTCCTCCTGTTCCTTTATTGCTCTGGTTATCGCTTACAGTCAGCTGTTGACTGTAGGGGCCACTGGGAGCTTAATCCTCATTTTCTCTATTTATAGAATTTATGAATGTAGACATGTAAATGAATTATACATCAATGAACTAGTCATGAAGCCTTCATATATTTTCCTATATCTCTCTTATATAAGTTGTATTTTGGTGTATGACCCCACCCTTCATATACCTTATTCAGGTTTGATATTCATCACATCCCAAAATACATACAAACCCCATGCAACTTGGCCGGAGGACTCCAAACAACATCAATACCCACAGGAAGTTCACCAGCAATCACAGAACTAACAATAGGAAACATATTGTCATGATCATGTACGACAGACCCCCAGCTTCGAGTTCTGGTCGCCGGCCACGGCCGTTGCGACGGAAGCCGTGGTTTTTGACATAATGCTTTGTATTCTTGGTTACCAGTGTGAACTGTGCTTTCCTTCCCCGTGTGTAATTGATTACTGGCCAACGCCCGTGCCCAGCATCCTCCAGCACCCTTTTAGTTAACTGTGTTCCTCTTTGATTGACAGCTTTGTTTCCCTATCCGGCTTGGTGTTATTTCCACCTATCACCTCTGCTCTGTGTTCACCAGTTCCCTATTTAAGGATTCCCTTACCTGTCCCCTGTGCCTGTTATATTGGGTCTTTCCTATACCTTTTGCTTGCCTGTCTATTGTTGGATTTTCTGGTTACCTGACTCTGCTTGGCTTCTGACTATTCTGCTCTTCCTGATTTTGTACTGCATTGCCCGACTATTACCGACTTGGCTCGTCTTACGTTTTTCTCTTTGTCTCCCGATTTGGTACTGCGCTGCCCGCTTGCTGCCAACCTTGCTTATCTGACGTTCCCTTATTGTGTTTTTGTATTTGTTTATCTGTGTCTTGTGTTCCCACGTATTCAGTGTAGTTTTCAGTCTTCTGGTTGGGGCCGACCTTTTAAGGAGTCGGGTACCCCCAAAAGGCAGGGTCAGGGGTTGCGACCAGCGTCAGGGCCTCACTCTGTCTGTGTCTTCTCGTGTGTCCCTGACTGGTCCCTTACACATATACTTATGTATGTGATGTTTGCATCAATCATGTTATAAATATAATGGTGCTTCCCATTTGATATATTTGCAAACTGATAAACTTATAAAACTATCATGACTGAGATCACGTATTGTGTACATGTCTTCTTCCTTTTTCTGTTACAATTTCATAGGTCTAAGGTCCTCGTTTCTGGACAACCTTTGCCTTCTTCCAGTGTTTGTCGTATTTTCTGCTTGGCTGCACCCATATGTGATCATTCCTCTGGAGATCAGAAAGAGCCTGCCTATCTTGATTCTTCTTTAGTTTAGCTTCAATGCTTCCCACCAACTTTGGCTTTAACAGATGACTAGCCATTGTTAAGAACATCTTTTTACACCCACTCATGAGTCTCTGTGCCGGACTGCTGTCTAGACCTTGGGTGGGTGTTTCTGTGATCCAGTATATACATATATACCTGCCTGTTTTGCTTTCCATATGAGCCTTTAAGCTGTTCTTACTACTGACTCTGCTTTTCCATCACTGTGAGGATATCATGGAAAAGATGTGTGGTGTTCAAATTCCCATATTTTTCTGAATGTTTTGAACTCTTCCGATGTAAACTGAGCAGCATTGTCAGAGAAAACAATGGAAAGTCATACCTGGAAAAATTATCTTGAGTTTTTTTAATCACTGTGCTCTCCCTTGTGTCCTGCAAATAGTCAACTTCCCAGAAATGATAAAAATAGTCTAGTGTTATCAGGTATTCTTTATCATTCCATGTGAACACATCTGTTCCTATTTTTGACCTTGGCCTATGTGGTATTTCATGTGGTTGCAACATCTCCTTCAGTTGCTTATCACTGCAGGATGTACATGTTTCAAATTGTGCTATATAACGTACAGGGTATGTTCACACGGCTTATTGCGGCACGTATAGTATGTGCCGCAATACGCCGTATATTTTGGAACCACGTGCTGATCAGCGCATAATTCCAAAGCACGGGGGGCTGGCCCCATAGACATGCATGGTCAGAGGTGCGTAATCGCCCCTAACAAATGACATGTCAATATGATCGCATTGTAAGTGTGGGGGGACAACGCGTAATCCATAGCTCCCTATGAGAGCTATGAATTACCGTAATTGCGGCACGCATTTCACCACATAAAATGCGCAATATACCGCGAAATACGTGCACAATTACGCAAGATAATAAGCCATGTGAACATACCCTTAATGTGGTAATACACAGATTCTCGTGCTCAATGTAGACATCCTTCCATGTCAATGTGAGAAGAGTACAATTTTTTCAGTATGTCTCTTCTGAGAGCTTCTGGTATAACAGCCCTTTCTCCTTTAAAGATGATTCCTTGCTGCACTGACAGGTTATCTCTTATGTGGAAGAAAGGAGAAACTTTCCATGGAGAATGTTGCTTGTACTTTGGCCAGCCCTGCAAGATGACAGTCTTTAAGATCTGGAGAGTCCTATCCTTCTCTGTGCACATTTGTATTTGTTTCAGCCTATCTTTTGATACTACAAGGTAATCATAGAAGTTGATGGTTTCTGTGTGATTCTCTTCCTTATTTGTGACAGGTAAGTAAGCTCTACTTATTGTATCTGCAAGCAGTAAGTCTCTTTCTGGACAGTAGCACATGTCAAAATCATATTTCTGAAGTTATAAGAGCATGCTCTGCAGTCTCTTTGAGACATTTACCAGTGGATTCTTTGAAATGCTCTCCAAAGGCCTGTGATCTCAATGCACTGTAACTCGTCAACCATGTACTGGTGGAGCTTCTCCATCCCAAATATGACAGCCAGTAGTTCTTTCTCAATTTGAGCATATCCTTGCTCTGATTTTGGCAGAGCTCTGCTTGTAAAGGTGATTGGCTGTTTGTCCTACAATAATATGGCTCTTAGGCCTTTTTCAGAAACATCACACTGCATCACCACTTCTCGATCAGGATCAAAATACTTTAGGGTTGCTGTATCTGCAATAGCCTACTTTACTGACTACAAAGCAGAGTCCTGGATTTGTAATTTGAATTTGTCTATGTTCAGCTTTATTTGTTTTGATCTAAATCCATTCAAAAACTGTAACATCTTCTGACCATGATCCTTGAGTGCCGATTCCATATCTTCCCCGTCTGCCACTATTAATATATCATCTGCTGTTGATTTAACTCCAGGAAGTCATTCCAAAAACTGCATCAATTTCTTCTGGAACAACTCTGGAGTAGGTTTTATGCCCATGGGCATTCTCAGCCATTTATAGAGTCCAAAAGGAGAAGAAAATGCTGTCAATAAACTTGATGCTTCATCCAGTTCCACATGCCAAAATCCATTTTTAACATTACAGAAAATATTTGAGCATTTGATAGATCCAGTAGAACATCATCTATTGTTGGCATTGGCTAATACTTTCTTTTCAGCGCCTTGTTGAGTGGCTTAGGATCAATGCAAAGTCTTAACTTGACTGATGATTTCTGCACTATAACCAAACTGCTGATCCAGTCTTTGCTTCTATGGACTAGTGCCATCATGCCTCGCCTCTGTAAGACCTACAATTCTTCTTTCAGTGGTTGCATTAAAGCTTCAGTCACTCTTCTTGTAGGTAATCTGGTAGACGGCATTGTGTTATCAATCAATAGCTTATATTTACCTTCAAAGCATCCATCACCTTCAAATAAATCAGCATGCTCAGTTTTTATTTTCTTAAAATCCAAATTGTGCTCTGCTTTTAGTTTGAGATCTTGTATACTTTGGGAAAATTTAGACTGTACTTTTATTAAGTCTATTTCCTGAACTGGTTTTTCTCTCAATAATGTTATTTTGTTACCACCCTGAAGCATGGTAAATTCAACTCTGTAACGCTTTCTATTACATGGTTCCGTATTTTAAGTTTACATTTCCCCATAGGTTTCAGAACACTTTTGTTGTACATCACCAGTACCTTTTCTGTTGGCTCAATGGAAACATATCTGTTAAGCAGAGCACTTGGAATTACATTGCAGCTTGCTCCACAATACAACAGAAATCTAATGGGCTTTTCATCCAACAAGAAGGTTACATAAAATTACTTGGCATCCTTGGCTTCTAGCTGCCTGACTACATTGACATTCTCTGTTGCAGGCTGCAGCTGTAGCAATGTAATGTCCTCTGCACTGTCAGTGTCTGGTATCACAGTGTGGACCTGCCTGTGCTGTTTGCCTGTTCCCAACCTTCAGAGAGCTGAGAAAGGATTATTCTTGTCTAGTGTTGATACGGATTATGTTGTGCCATCGCCACGGTCGGTTGACGAAATATTCAAGGGTCTTTCAGCCAGTCCATCGACAAGAATAGATGAAAGTAGATGGTAGATAATGATCGATGACTAGGTGTTGAGCGATTATTTCGACAAAGTTTTGAAAACTGGCACAGTTTTTATGGTGAATCGTTAATTTTTATAGATCATGCTGATAATTTAGGGATAAAATCCTGATCTGTGCATCATCTATTAATGATCGCTCCCTTTTCGGCGCTACCCTGTGAATTTTGGTGGCCCAGCCAATCATATTACAGAATCAGGAGCATGGTGAAGATGTGTGTGCGAGAACGACATGACTGGATGTGTAATGGTTGCGAAAGGCTGGAAAAATCACATGACCTCGTTTTACATAGAACAGCGTTTCCTGTTTCATCCGCAGTGTCTCTCAACGTCTCATAGCAGATGGACGTGCGCACTGCTTGTATGACCAAACACTCAAGCGAAAATTATTAAATTTTCTTCACAGTAGAAACCTATACAATTAGCTGTGGATCCTTACAATTTTAGTTAGGATTAGAGATTGGAAATTTATATAAAGTTAAGTAGATGAATTTTCTAAAGAGCATCTACAGTCTGCAAATACACGGAGGGGGTACGGAGGGGGGGCCCCCGTCGGGCGAACACCAAGTAGACAAAGCTCTATAAAGAAAATACTGGATAAAAGTTCACCAAGACTTTAGTGTAGACATTGCAATAGCATTATTATAACATTTTTCCGATTGAAATATTACCTGAGGATAGAGGCAGCCCTATAACTATAAGATACACATATTTTCAATGAAACCTGCAGGTCTCTTTTTAGGTGCAAAACTCCACTTATATATCAGTATACATTTCAGATAGGTGTTTTTCATATATTCTAAATTTTGCCCAATACCACCTTTGTTTGATAATCCACCTTGTCACTTTAAATTAGAAACCAGCAGTCAGCACCGGTTAGATTATGGTGCCAAAAAAAATACCTTGTAATATCCGATAAAATTCAGATACTGTTTTGACTTAGGCGCACTAACAAGCTTTGTTGCAATGAGGCCACCTTTTCACTTAAATGTAAAACTGCAATTTTTTTAGTCACCACAGGTAATTGAATATAGGTGCCAAAAATACCTTAGTAAATATCCGAAAACATTACTAGATTACGTGTTTTTTTTTTACTTGGTACAGTCCACTGTGTTGATAGAACTACTTCTTGTCATTTAAAGTTTGAATACAGCATTTTGATAGATCACGCACAGTGAATTAGATAGTTCAAAATACCTTATATTAACCTAAAACATTTACAGAATACATGTTTATTTTGGCACTTTTAGGCCCAGTCCAGATTTTGTTGTAGAGCCCCCTTGCAGTTACATATTTGAATCTTAGCAATATGTGCTATTAACCATCAATGAAGAATTGAATATGTGCGCAAAAAATACCTTTAGTATCCGAATACATTACATGATAACTGTTTTTATGACTTTAGGCGCAGGCCAGCAATTGTTGATAGATCTAGCAGTTGAGCATTAAATTAGAATACAGCATTTTAGGTAGTCACCACAGGTGAATAGCATAGGATGCCAAAAATACCTTTTATTATCCGAATACATTTCAATACTGTTATTTTCACTTAGGCGCAGGCCAACATTGTTGATAGATCTACATGCAGTTAAAATTGAAATACATGCAATTTTGTGTAGTACACCACAGAGGTGAAATTGAAAGGAGCCAAAAATACCTTTTATTATCTGAAGTCCATTAACAGATTACTGTATTTTTGCACTTTTGGCCCAGACCAAGATTTTTTGATAGAGCCTCTTGCAGGTTAAATTTGAATCCAGCAATTTGTATTTACCACAGTTGAATTTATAGTTGGCCAAACATACCTTTTATGTATCCGAAACATTACAGATATGTGTTTTTATTTGCACTTTAGCCCAGTCCAGAGTTGTTGATAGAAGCCTCCTTGCCTTTCAGTTAATGTTGAATCCAGCAAAATGTTGTGTGGTAGTTACCACAAAGGATGAATTGATAGGATGCCAAAAATACCTTTATTCATCCGAATACATTTTAACAGAAACGTGATTTTGCACTTTTGCCCAGTCCCAGATTAGTTTGATAGAGCCAACTTAGCAGAAAAATTAGAATCCGCAATTGTGTATTACCACAGGTGAATGATTAGGATCCCAAAAAAACACCTTTTATAATTCCAAATACATTTACAGAAACTGTTTTTTTGATTTAGCAGCAGTGAGCCAGCTATGTGATAGATCTACTTTCAATAAAATTGAAATACAAGCGAATTTTATATTCACCACAGTTGAATTGAATGGTGCCAAAAATATCAATTTTATTAACCGAATACATTTCAGATACTGTTTTTTTCACTTTGTGGGCGCAAGGCCAGCTTTGTATGATATGATCTACTTATTCGAGTTATTTTTGAATCTCCAGCAATTTTGTTATTGATTTGAGATGGATTTGCGAATAGCTTATGATTTATGCCGTCTTTTAATAAGATCTTTCCAAAACTTCTTCCCATACTACTCAAAATTATGTATATTTTCAGAAACAAGGAGCGAAATACTATGGTGGTATAGCGAGCAAAGAGGAGGGGGGGTAAGGAACATTAGAGGATAGAGGTACGAGAAGAAGTGTGCCCATCCAGAGCTAGGCGACAACACGCATGCCAGAGGTTTAATCAGTTCATGACCGTCAGGCCTGTCATCGCTTGTGGTCAGAGGCCCTGTGAAATCTCAGAAACGAGACACGTCACCAAATCTGTCCTGTCAGTGATTAAAGCATACCTTCATCCAGCATCTTACCTCCTCCGATCCTCCCAGTCCCTGCCACAAATTGTCTCATCATCATCACCAGCATCCGTCACCAAGAGCATCCCTAAATGTCAACTCGTTGTACCGCACCACAGTTGATAAGCCATTTACTGAAGAACCTCTTGATGACAAAATAGCTTTGGGTCAGAAAGGCATTTAAAATGATCAATGAGGTCCAAAGAGGAAGATTTTTCTCTGCTTCTACGGCCCAGATACTGTATGCCAATCATAAATGATAAGAGGAAGCCGTCAATCGCAAAAATCCCAGGCGGTACGGCCACGCCTTGCAGTCCCCTCTTGCTTGTAGCCCGCAGCCTCCTGATGCTTAAGTGACAGGACGACGAAGTCACCTGTGATTTGATGATGATGATGATGACGACATTTGCGATCCCAATCGTGGTCTTTTTCAGCAGAATTTATTCTGCGAGGCGCTTCATCACATGGACCGAGGAGAAGAACGATGGGTATTGTCTATTACGGTTCTGCCTCAAAAAGGGAGAGGGCGGGTACACGCGAGAGTCCGCTGATTAGTGGATCGCGTCCTAGACTCGGTCAGCGCAAACCCCGTCACCTCGCTTATCGCCGACAAAAAGGTCCAACGACCTCCTCAGCCTTGCGCAAACTTTGACCAAGCTCTCAGAATCAACCCAGCTCTGCATAATGCCGCCTTTGCCGAACACGCATAAGTAGAGATCAATAAACCATAGGTGTTTTAACCACCAACCAACAGTTACAAGTCACATCAGCGAGAATACATGAGTAGAAATGAGTGCAGACACTGTGGCCAAAAAAGGGGAGGCCAGACCGACGCCTGTCCTCCAACCACTCTGTCCACCCACTGTCTCCCCGCGCTCCTCGCTCCTCAGCCCGCCACCAAGCGTCCTCAGCTGCCCATGTCTCTCAGAGTCATGAATCAGGGTATCAGCCTCTCGCTATAGCCTCTCAGCCTGTCTGCCCGAGTTACCACCAGCACCACCAATGACCCATCCTACCCCTTCTCATTCCGCCAGTTGAAGACCAGCACGCCGTACCGCGGCCGTCCTCGCAGCCAGCCTTCTGTCTTCCAGGTTTGGTAGCCAAGGAAAAGAAACACTTTTAACCCAAACCCATCCCAAAGCCAAAAGCCAGAAAGTCGGCATTGCCAGTCTGTTTGGCCTAGATAGATGTTGCCTTATCCGTCTGGTGGACACAGATGAGTAATCCGCCAAGCTCATGGCCCTTGCCTGCCCCCCAAATACCAGAAGGCCGACAGGGCATTTCTATAGTCCAGAAAAGCCGTCCCGCCTGGCCATCAAACGGTCATCTAAAATTTACAAGCGCGTTTACGTGCATCGCATGCTGGCCTGGAAAAGTTCCAACTCACCACCGACACATTAGACAAGTAAGCACGGCCAAGGCCGACTATATCTCTTGACATCTCACTGGGGTTTGAGCTGGGTGGCGTGCCTGGGGGTGATAGGAGTGGCTCATCATGCTTAGGAGCACGCACGTCAAAACCGCAGGGATGGTGCAGGGTACGTTCTCCCCCAAGGTTCCTCTAGATGGCATCACTCCCTAGAAAAAACCAGCCGTTGTTGCAAATAATCTGACTTGGAGACCGTCGCCACCACAGCTATGTCGATTAGCTGTGGACGGCTCTCCGCAAACGAACCGAGCGCTGGCTGGGTTGAACAAGAACCTTGAGCCAGGCAAGGTTGATTGCGATAACGTTGTGAAAACGCTGGCCTCCCTTAATATCGTATGTCTGGAGCACATCCCTTGCCTGGGCTACATTCATGAACCTTGTCGTTCCAGAATTTCTAAAGAGCTACCCCCGGGACTGGACCTGGCTGCTGAGGAAGGCTCGAAGTCAGATTCGTCACTTCCGCCATGTCGCTACTCGCATCGTCCCGCCGGTCTGCGTGCAGCGCAGCTCTCCTCCCCGTCAAGCCGTCACATTGTTTACCTGTGGCAACACGCTAGGAAATTTCCAACCCTCCAACGAAACAATGCTCACATGCGATTGTAGAGGCAGCAGCGCAATGCCATTACGCAAGTACAAGTGACACATGTCCTTGAGCAAGTCAGCGTGCGTACCATGGGGTGTGAGCCCCGAGAGTGGGAGGAGGGTGAAAGAGAGCTCTTGCATCCATCCATGTCCTAGTTTAGTGAAGAAAGCCACCAAAATGGTCAGTGCGGACAATGCACTTTCAGCATGGATTCATGTGTGGTGATCTTAGTTCAGGAACTATCGTTCACTCTGTGACTAGAACAAGGTCCCGCCAGCGACGGAGGAGGAGACGGACACAGAGCTACCACGGATCCTTTCTCTCCTAGTCAAATCCAAAAAGTGCCCACCGTTTCAACAATTTCATCAGTCTTTCATTAGCATTGGTTCGGGGTCCAGAGCTAGTGCAAAGTGGCGTCATCAGCTCTCATGGTGCATCAACACAAGGCGAAGACATGGGCTGTGTTGAAGCTGTGCTAGGCAGCGGAGGAGGAGGAGGATGGTATTTCCCTAGACACCTGTGAAACCTAGACTTCCCTGCCTTGAAAGAGTAGGCGCAAATATGAGGCGGTAGGAAGGAAGATGAGAAGATCAGTTGTGGCTAATGCCGCCAGCGACCGCCGAGGCTTGGGAAATCAAGCTCCATCTCTCACGATGAGTGCTTTGATGCTCCATTCCCTCCAACGATGATCCTCGCAATTAAGGGCCAATCAAATGACAACAGTTACTTGGTGGCCACCCTCGCAGGATCCCCGTACAAAAACAAAACACACCCCTTCCCTTCCCCCCACCCAAATAGATATAAAAATGCAGGAAATGTAGACCTTGCTGATTGATCCAACTGAGAGACATGTGGGTATTTCGTAGCTTCTTCACGTTCCACGCAAATGTACACGGTGGAACAAACATCAGTCGACGTGTACAAGCATTAAGAGTGCCAATAGGCGAAGCTCCAGCATCATGCAAGGTTAGCAAGAAGCCTAATGGTTACCTCTGGCTAACTTTGTTTACCACCTCACCAACGCAATCAATCAGGGCACACATCCAACACACAGAGAATCACTTTATGATCAATGGTGCACGACTATCAGCGTACTCAACACTGAAGTATTAGTATGTTTTTCCGGACCCAATTAGACCTTACTGGTGTAACCAAAATGACGTAAATGGCCCAGCTGGCTCGTCACGGCCATAGATGTATTGACCTGCCCATCAGGCCAGCTCATATCAACGGGATAAAAGACCATCAGCACATGCTGAGGAGGTCATTACCAGACAAACGCATTTCGGCCATTCCACGATAATGAGGATCGTTTTGACATTCATCAAGATGAATCAGCATGTTCCTCTGATGTAGGTTTGCCCAATTGCCGAGGTCAAACCGATTAGTTGCCGTCCTACATTCACAATCCTCATCAAACAGAAATGGTCCTGCTTTGAAAAATGATTTTAAAATGAACATTTCTACTGAGAATTATTTTACTTCACTTTTCCCAACAGTTCCTTTTAGCTGGTTTTTTGCGTGAGGATACAGTAAAAGACAGCAAGGTTACATGACAACACCGTAGTCCATTTACCATCACTTATCTTAAAGTTTTCGCCGACATTGTCATGGTTTTGAGTCAAGTTTCTTGTAGAACAGCAATAATCAGGTCCTTGTAACAGAATGGTTCCTTCTATGGGCAATTCTCCCTCACAATTTTTAATAGTGGCTAGAGAAACATAGGTATAATTTTTGGGGTCAAGTAGCTGAGTAGATACATGCAATAATCATGGTCCTTTTGGAATCAGAAAGTGTGCCTTACTAAGTTGGCAATTCTCCCTCACTAATATTATAACAGTTGGTTAAAAGTCAATTTTATAATTTGTTTTAAGTCAACTGCCTTTGAAATCAGCAATACTACAGGTCCTGATTATAAATAAATTTTTGTTTCTAACAGACACTTATGTTATTGCTCACAATGGTCCAGAGTGGCGCAAGGGTGATGTGCTGTCAGAAAACCCGAATAGGAGGTACAACTGTATAATTGGACCACAAATTGCAAAATGACATTTTTTTTGCAAATCTTAACATAGCAATCAATCGCTCTGTATTGAACAGAACCCATTTAATTACAATTAAAAAAAGAAAAACAAAGACAGTGTGTGGGATTACATCCTATTTAAAAAATGGTTTTTTTTCTAGAATTAAAACTACTAAAAAACTTCATGTACAAAATAGCTGGTAAAAAAATTCCTCTGAATTAGTACAAGAGGAGGTACACGGAAAACTTTGACCAGATGTAGGTTATACAGAGGAACATGGAGCCACGTGACAGAGACTAAAGTACAGAGACAATTTCCTCTCCAAACACGTTTATTAAAATGAGAAAAAGAATGCAAGAACAAGGCACCTGGGTGGAACAGAGCGATAACCACCAGTAATTTCGCAAGATGAAGCCTCAATTGTACCTCACTCATGACGGAGGGTACATAGCGCTACACAGACAGGACAGGATATGTCCAGTGAAACAAAATTGTGGTTTGAAGACTCCTTTTTTATCCGGCACATTTTAAATGTGGGAGTCATGCAGGTTTGGGGCTCTTCTGTGGCCCAGGACAGTATAGACAATTCCAGTGAACAAAAAGGTGGTTCAAAACACCTTTTTTCAGGCACTGTTTTAAATTTGGGAGGGTCATGCAAGTTTGGGCTCAAGCTGTGGCCCATACATAATCAACGTCAAATGTCCAGTTATGAAAGCTAAAAAGGTGGTTGAAAGACTCCATTTTTTTTCCGGCACATTTTAAATCTGGGGGTATGCAGGTTATGTGTGCCTACATGCTGAGTCCCGAGGACAGGTAAGGTAATGTCCATGAAACGAAAATGTGTTCAAAACTCCTTTTTTCCGGCACTATTTTAAATCTGGGGGTCAACGCGAGGTTTGGTGGGCTCATGCTTGTGGCCCAGGAACAGGTATAGTCAAAAGTCCAGTGAAACTAAAATGGTGGTTGGCAAAAGACTCCCTTATTTTCCTGAGCACTTTTAAATCTGGGGGGTCTTGCAGGTTAGGGGCTAATAGCTTGCCGTTTCCCAGGACAGGGATCTTCAAATTGTGCCAGTTTCAAGAAGTATGATGTTTCAAAAACAACTAGCCTTCTGGCACTTTTTAATTGGTGGGTCAGTGCATGTTTAAGCTCAATTCTGTGGTTGCAAGAATCAGGGATAGTGAATGGAGTAGTGATTTTTTTTCTGTGGCTTTTATTCTAACCAAAGTGTGTAGCCTAAGATGTTGCCCGTATCCATTTGACTGTTGTGGATGTTAATTCCAGTTTCTCCAGCCCTGTTTTGGGTGTAAGAATGAAGGTGTTTGTTGCTCCTCCCATAGACTTTAATGGTCATCGCTCATAATCGACTTCTCACTATCGACTATCTGGTCGATGATGGTCGACTATCGACCGATGTCGATGGCCAACGCAATCGCTCAACACTAGTCCTCACTGTTCTCCTGTTATTGCTGTGTATAGTTTGAGGTTGTGTATCTGGATGTGAGGTCTCCAGTCATTTCTTCCGGTGTCTGTGCTGTATATGGTCCTCACAGTTATCCTGTTATTACTGTGTATAGTGTGAGGTTGTGTATCTGGATGTGAGGTGTTTGGACTGATTTTGAGTTGGTTTTCAGGTTTGAAAACTGTAAAAATCGGACTGTAAATCCATCACTGTTGACCTCATTAGAAAATTGAAGCTCTAGTCTACACAGCACTGATTTTGTGAGGTCTAATTTCAAAACAGAAGTTTTTTGTTCAAAAGCTTGGAACATGCACAATAATCAGAAATAGTCAGTAACAGCACAATGTCCATCAGCTGCTTCGAAAGCCATCAGATATTATTGTGAATTAAACATGTATGGAATCACAAGACAGGGGCAATAAGTATTTTTTGGATCCCAGGATGCTTTTTTTTTCTTCTTTAATTAGGGCTAAATCTTTAATGTGTCTTACACTATGTTGATAGTTAATGCAGAGTGTCCTCCATGTACATATGTAGCAAAACTAAACATGACAGCTAACCACAGTGATATCATGGCACAAAATATTATGTTTTCACTGCTTTTCAATGGCCTTTGTTCAGGGATTAGAGCAAATAACTCAGAAAACCCTTATATCACCATAGAACATTTATGAGAACATAAACTTCCAGCAAAAAAACAAGCCCTTACACAGCTTTGTTGATAAAAAAATTTAAAAAGCAAATACTCTCAGCAGACTTTGACAGAATACAGAATCTTGTTTTTTAAAGTGTTTTAAATTATTCTACTGTATGACACATTTTAGTATAACATTTGGTTTTGACTCCTACCTGACATTGGACGTACCGATGCGATCTAGCAGGAAGTGACTTACCGCAAATGGAGGGGCTCTCAAGCGGGGGCCGCACAATCGCAACATGGGATCAGATATATGTTATAACTGGCCCCATGTTGCACCACTCTTCCTCCTGTCTTCCACTGACGGCTGCTTACCTGAAAGCCCGGAGGCTTTGGAAAAGCTTCTGGGCTGTCTGAGACGTTACTATGCCCTGCCGTGCCCGGTGGGTGTGGCTGGGCATAGTGATTGACGGTTTTCATAGAGACCAGTACATAGAACTTCTGCTGTGTACTGCTTTCTATTATATCAGTGTCATGATCGTGCCCGACAGACTCCCGGCTTTTGACCCTGGTCGCCGGCCACGGCCACTACGACGTAAATCGTGGTTTATGACATAATATTGTGTATTTCTACTACTAGTGTGAACTCTGTCCTTTCGCCCTGTATGATTAATTGATTCCTGGCCACCACACGTGGCCAGGAATCTTCGAACACTTGTTTGGTTAACCTGGTCCTTTTTGATTGACATTCCTATTCACCTATCACCTCTGTTTTACCTTCTCCTGTTCCCTATTTGAGGACTCCGCTTCCTCTCCTCCTTGCCTGCTATACGGTTTCATCTCTGCCTATAATTCGCCAGTTTTCTGCTTGGATTCTTCTGTGTTTTTTTACTCTGGCTTGGACTCTAGTTATCCTTCTGTCACCTAATTCTGTACTGTGTAACCCGTTTGTTGCCGACCTTGCCTGTCTGACTCTCCCTGTTTGTTCTGTGTTTGTTTGTCTGCGTCCTGTGTCTCACTGTGCTCAGAGTAGCTTTCAGTCTTCTGGTTGGGGCCGGATTGTTAAGGAGTCGGGTACTTCCAAAAGGCAGGGACAGTGGTTGGGACCAGGGTCAGGGCCTCACTCAGTCTGTGTCTTCTCATGCATCCCTGACAGTCTCTTACAATCAGTGATCTGTATAAATCGGTCACATTAATTAACTTGCAAGATGAATGCCATAAAAGGAAAAAAAACAGTCACAGAATTACAATTTGTGTTCATCCTGCTGTACATAAAATGGAATAAAAAGCGATCAAAAACTCTTATAAATTCATCTAAGTTCATCTTGCAAAAAAAAAAGCCTTTGCACAGATCTGTATACAGAAAAAAAAATTTATGGCTATTAGGAGATACATAAATATTGTTTTATACAACAAAACAATTTTTTTTTAAAGCGCTTCAGCGTAAAAAAAAAAAAAAAAAAAAAATTGTGAATCTCTGTCATCGTATCAACCCACAAAGTAAAACTAACTTGTCACGGATACTGCACGGTGAGCACTGTTAAAAATAAAAATAAAAAAAACACTACTAGGATTGCAGTATTTTCTTAGCCCTGCCTTCCAAAAAATGGATTCAAAAGCGATCAAAAAGCCCTGTCCCCCAAAAAATGATACAAATAAAAGTGTCAACTCATCCCATAAAAAACAAGTCTGTACACAGCTCTTTATATGAAAAAATAAAACAGTTATGGTTCTCAGACTATCGCGATGCAAAAAAGTGTTTTCCTTTTTGGATAATTGTTTTTTTATTGTGTAAAAGCAGTAAAACATAAAAATATACAAACTGGATGTCGCTGTAATCATATCCAGCTGCTGAGTAAAGCTAGCATGTCAATTACATTGCACGGTGACCGCTGTGAAGAATAAAAATAAAAAAATACTACCAGCATTGCTGTATTTTGTTCAAAATACCTAAAAAACAAAAACCTTAATAAAAAGTGAACAAAGCGTCAAATGCTTCCCATAATGGTACTAATGGTCAATTCATCCCGCAATAACCAAGGCCTTAATCAGCTCCGTATACAGACAAATTAAAATGTTATGGCTGTCAGATTATTACGACTAGTGTTGAGCGATTTTTATCGACAAAGTTGAAATCGGCAAGGTTTTTATGGTGATCGAAATTTCCAGATCATGCGATAATTAAGGTTAAAATCTGTGCATCATCTATTAAGATCGCGCCTTTTTCGGCGCTTCCTTTTAATTTTGGCGGCCAGCAAATCAGATTACAGAATAGAGCAGGGTGAGATGTGTGTGCGACGTCATGACTGGGATGTGTATGGTTGCGATTGGCTGGAAAAATCACATGACCTCTCGTTTTACATAGAACAGCGTTTCCTGTTTCAGCCCTCAGTGTCTCTCAGCGTCTCATAGGGATAGGACCTGCGTTCTGCCTGTGGCCAAACAGCTCAGCGAAATAGTCTATTTCTGCACAGAGAAACCTCTACTATTAGCTGTGATCCTTCCAATTTAGTTACATTAGGGATTTTGAACATTTTTATGTAGTTAGCTAGAGAATTTTAAAGCAGAATCTACCACTGAAAAATTTAAAGCGTGGACGGGGGGGGGGGGGCCCGGGCGAACACAGACAACCTATTT